>UXGD01003772.1:0-19224 GCA_900474315.1 Torymus auratus
TCCGAGAGCAGTGCTTTTCTTCATACGAGGCGTCTGTTCTGCCGGCCGGAGCCTAGTTCGCTCGCAGCTGCTAGGCGGCGCACCCCCTTCTTGTAGTCTCACGTACCTAAGTAAGTTGGCCCAAAGGGATATAGGCGTGCGGCACACACCTCGTCCAGCAACTACCGAAGTTAATTGAGTAAACAATGGCGCCTGTGTGTGCGATTTAAATATTTGTTTTTATTTAATTAGTTATTATAATTATTTGAATAAATTATTGCGATTAGAAAATGTTAAGTTATTTTCAAGACGATACAAGATTCTTTACGTTTTCGTCACCACAATCTTGATAGTGTATCGATTGTCTTTAATATTGAGGTACGTCAATACAATATCAAGATTAATCTTGCTATATCGTGCAGTCTCAAACGAGTAGGTATCCATAAAGCGTCGAAATTTTGTAGTATTTTTTTTAAATGATTCATTGACGTCATTTACTTTATAAGATTTTAAAAATCGCGCAAAGCGAGCGTTATTTACGGAATCAAGTGATTTTATCGTATACAGTGAACAGATAAATTTTTCAATATGTCGAAATACATTCATTCTCTCACCATCTTCACTGCCCAATTCAGCAAATGGGCTTTTAAATTGTTTGTTATCTAATAATAATTTTGGCCGCTGTTTTCCATGTCTAAAAAAAGCTGGATTATAATCACATCCAGCGAATGTGTAAAATCCTGCTAACGATTTACATAATAATTCGCCACTTTTTTACAGATTGTCGCCAAAGGTATACCAATAATAACGCAGTTATCAAAGTGAGATAGAAGTAATAACTAATACTTGATCGTTAATATTTCTGAAATATATGGTTTAATTCTTAATTAATCTTTGTTGATTCCGCAATACATTAAATATTTCGAAATGGCATATTTTTTAAAAATATTATATTTAAGATGAACTCTTATTCACAATTTCTCAATTATTCAAATAAGTACATTTAACAAAATGATTTAATTATTTCCACAGGCTTTTCAGTTCAGTGACTAGATTATATGCTGATTAATATTACGCATAGCGTTAGAATTGAGTTTAAAACAAACTTTTGTTAGTAGAGCATCAATTCATCTGAGACATCGTAACTTTTCACTCGTAAATATAACTTTTATGGAGAGTTGCGCAAACAAATTAAAAAAAAAAAATAGCTAAAAGTTGCTTGACCTTAATTAAGCGGCGACCATGCGACTAAAATCAATAATCATTATGAAATAATTACGTGAAATACCGCGTCTGCGCGCGCGTGTACAATGTATATATATCCGCATAGCGCTGCCGTAATCCTAATCTTGGAGGAAAAAATTCGCGTGCGTCACGTGCGCTGGCGGCGAGCACGTGCCGTTTTGCGCGAACGCCGTACTAACGGATGTATGCAAAGCGCGCGCGAACGGTCAAACAAATTTTTTATTCTCCTCTTTTGCGCGCCGACGCAATTCAAATGTTACTTATCGCTGTTTAATTAATATCCGCTCTCGCGCAGACTCGCGCATGCATCACATATATATACCGTGTAGAATATGCAAGCAATGTGTGCATGCGGCTTCGCATTCATATTCCTCTGCCTCCTTTTTTATCAACATTTTCGTATTGCGCTCGCGTATATTATACGGGAATGCTTATCATTTGGCCAACTCGCACTGCATGTGTGTAAGAAGTTTCATGTGTATATGTATGGTGTATACACGATTGTACTGTGGTGGTCTGTGGGTCCGATTATCGAGAAAACAGGGACAGAGAGAGAGAGATGCTTTTCTCGCTCATCTATGCGAATATTTTCGACATGTATGCGTGTATGTAAAGTGCGATGTTACATAAATCGCCAGAGAGCTTGAGGGTTTGTAATTGCACATTTTTTGCATCGCGACGAGCGAAATATGCCAAGCCCACGCGCGCGCGTGGAATATTTGCCGATTATGATATTCCTGACGCGAGCTTATCTGTATATATGTGGCGAATTTTCATTTAAAAAAAGTGCTGGCACGAGGTACATACATCCTCGCGCGCGTACTATTCAAAGAATTGAAATTTTAATAATGACTCATTTCTATTCGCGCAATGAAAACGTATTAAATTGTATATAATTATGTGAAATTGTATAGTTTTTAATGAGTGGTAGATTTAAATATTGAGGGCATTCCTGCGTCATGAGTGTGTGTCTGTATAAGGATCTTCTAATAATTTCGCGACTTACGTCATACGCATATACCGTTTACTCATTTGGGAAGAATTAGAAATAATTTGATGATGATGGCGCGGGTTTCCGCGGCTTATCTACAATTCATTTTGATTAAAACGCGCGTGATTAACACACTTAAAGCACCTTAGTAGCGGTCCGATTAAATATTTTTAGAAAGCATACCGTTAAACGTCTTCAGTTGCTATGGAACTCAGAATTAGCTATAGTAATAATGTTAATATCCGGCTCCTTTTAAAATATTTCCAACAAATAAATATTACACGCGAGTTTACTAATATAAATCAGCAGCTTTCAGCAAATCATATCCCACAACTCGAGTATATGCAGATGATAAAATAAATATATTATATTGTAATACCAAATTCGCACCATTGTCGATCCGCCGCGCACTGGGCAACCCTGATGGATCATCCAACAGTCTGCGCCAATCGATCGGCGCGTCTCGTCAAGTGCGCATCGTGTGTGTTCGTCTGGTCATTCCCAGTCCCATATATATAACCCTTGCACTCGTTCGCAAAAGTGCCGCACGACAGCTTCAAGCCTTCCACGAAAGTCCAATGCCCAGGAGACCAGACAGCTTTCCACAATTGTGCCTTGGCAGAGATGCGGGCGCGTGACGAATGCACTCGAGAAAAGTCTCTTTCTCTCGTCTAAAGCGCGTCGTTCGATCGATCACATGGCGGAGATCGATCCGAAGAGGCCCACACCCCGACGATCTCATCAATTACGTACTCTTCCCGGTTCTTCGTTCCACGGGTATGTGTATATGGAGAGGGAGAATAAAAGAGAGAGAGAGAAAGGGTTTTCTGAAAATGAGAAAATCTAATCATTGGCGAAACGCTGTTATTTCGCGCGTCCGAGCTAGAACTTGATGTATATACGCGAGCGGTTGTAATTGATGGTTCTAACGGTAATTATGTAATGATTTTGCAATAAAATTTTCATTAATTAAGCCGCTTAATTGGTCGGAAGCGTACTTTAAAGTTTTTTTTTCTTGCGGCGTGGGTTTCACGTTTTCCTCGATGGCTCGCCCGGCGAATAATTATATAATCACTTAATTGATTATTGTTCCTTGGCGTATAAATATACGTGAGCAATACTTTATATTGACTCTATACTACGTACATCTCGATTATTTCAATTGATCAAACGGTTATAAATGTTTCATAGCTGAGATAATAGCTAAAAAGAGTAGCATCGTATACGTATACATGGTTTAAGACCTTGTTTGTTGTAAGTCAATTAACGTTCGTCGTTAAGTCAGTGAATTGATACTTAAAAATTCACTCGTAAAAATTTTTTGTTTTAAATATTCTTCTGAAGACATTCTTTCAGATGTAGCGGATCTTTTTTGCATTATAGGCCGAATGTTTACTCTGTTAGAAATATGCGTCAAATTATAATGAATATACATACTTATAAATTAAACCCCACATAGCTCTGATGTATATACATTGCATAGATCGTGGAATGTACTTTACTTAAACATAGCCGATTACTATACAGAAACCTTTACCAATTTATAAGCGCCATAAAATCAATATTGTTATTTCATTTCTAATTCATAGTATCTTATTAATATTGTATGGTATTGTTTTATTTCCGAATCGATTGTTATTATTATTATGATTGTTATGGTTCTAATGTAATTAACACCCATTTATTTCGAAAAAAATTGTAAGAATAAAATAAAAATATTGAAAATAAATTGAACTAACAATCGATAGTCACTACATCACAAATTGTACAATTTTTATTTAGTTTATACTCTAACATGCTATTAAAAAAGAACTCATTATTCTTTTAATTTGATACAAGATAAATCAAATATCTAATATATGTAAAGCACCATTTCTCAGCACAACAACAAAAGCCCCATCTCAATAGAATCTTCAAAATATCCAATGAAGTTATCAGTGCCATATAAAAAAAAGAGGATCCGCCATAAACGTGCAAATAACCGTCCGTCACGCAGATTTATCTATCGTAATTCTTTTCGTGGTCGAGTCGCTCCGCTGCTCGCACGCGTTCGAAATTTATGCGCCCGGCATATACTCTTGCGCGTTAGATCACACGCGCCTTATAAAGCGCGAGAAATCGCGCGAGAGCGAATAATGAAGACGCGCTCGTTCTTCTCGAAGGGCCGAATATCGCGCCTACATCTCTCTCTTTCTTCATCTTTCTCCCCCCTTCAAAAAGAAATTGAATTTTTTACGACATCATTATCTTCGCGCCTCGGGCCATCTGGAGCGTTCGGGTGTGCTCTTTTTCTTCGAGAGCCGATTAGCTCTCGCAAGTGCACTTAATAAATAGTCCTCTCGCGTATGTGTGTGCGTGTATGTGCGATTTTCGGCCGTATATTACGCGCTCGTTGAGAGACGCGTGAAGTCGGTTCGGCCCGCGGGCTTGGATCGATTTTATTTTTTTTTTATTTTCGAGTTAGGTCAGAGTTTGACTGTACGGCGCACGTGTATACCAACGAGCGAAGCCCGACGAGCGCGTCGAAAGTCGATTCGGTTATATGGCCCGAGCGAGTAGTCTGATATACGTTGGTGTTGCGTAACGACGTTACGGAAATCGTCGGCGAGCGCGCCCGCGTGATGCGTTAAACTGTAAGAGGCTCTCTAATGCGTGAAATGAACGATTATGATTTCATTTTTATGGAAGTTTCGCCGCTACCAGCAGTAATGTGCTCTTATTTCCTTCGTATAAAGTGGTGCCGGTATTTTCTTTGGCCTTTCGCAATTTCGGAGTTGTTACATTAATTCTGTAATATAGGAAAAGGGGAAATTAATGCGGTTGAATTTCATTCGTTACTGGCAAATCCATGAGAATATTTTTCCCAGAAATTTCATATTAACGTATACGCGGTAATACTCGGTAAATGTAATTAATACATTAAATTAATTTATAGGATGTTATTGAACGTTATTCAAAAGAGCGGAGAGTAGTGTATGTCGGCGAATCAATTTATTTTACTAAATACGAAATATTACATTTCCATAGATACAATTTTACAAGTATGAGTGTAATTAATATTAATAAAAGAAATAAATCCCTATTATTTATATTTCCCACAACAACACCACGAATGAAAAACATAAAAAAAAATTTTACAGAAACCTTACAAATGAACTCCATCCACATCGTATCAGCCACACACACATACACGGCACTCAAAGCGATCATCTATTTTTAAATAGCCATCACGTACTAAAAATGCCGGCATCAAACGCAGCCTCGTCATATAATACGCAGCCTCTCGAGCGCCGAATATCCCAGAGCAGGCGCTCGCACGTATATATATGTAACGCGAGGCGGAAGAATCTGTTTCTTATCAATCCCGGCGTCCTCGTCAAGAGGCTTCGCGACGAAACTCGATTGCCTACTCGCGCTATACTTACGCTCCAACCTCCCCCATCTCTCGTAACATGGGAACCCGAAAGTATACGATCCAATATATATATACGCATATCCGCGCTAAAAACCACTTCCACTCGAACTTGGAGGGGCCTCGCTTGCTGGGGGGAGGAGGAGTTTCGGAGAGAAGAATAAGGAGACGAGCGAGGAGCAGGGCCGCGCGCTGTTTTTAAAGGGCTCGCGTAAGAGAGCGCGAGGTCATTAGCCCCCGAGCTCCAAAGAATCCTGTGAGAACCATAATGCACGTGCCCTCGTGCGTGCGTATATGGGTATAGCACGTGCGTAAGGTGACCCGTGATATATCGCGCGCGGCGCGGTGCACACGTATATGGAGCGAGCAGTTCGGCAGTGCTCTTGTCTTCCTTCTCGTGTATGTGTGCATGCGTGTGTCTCTTCTTTTCGTCCGCATGGGGCTTGTCTTACCATCCCCATACATACACACGCGCGCGCGCAACACCGACAAATGCAGGAGCACAGTAGTTGTGCGCGACGACCAGAGGCGATTTGGCCCTCTTGCTCAAACGTATATGCACACCTGCGTGCAAGTGTATAAGGTAAACACACAAGGTGGAGCAGACCCGGACTCGTGCTTATATTCACACCCGCAGGAAAGAGAGAAAGACGCGCGTATGTGTGTGTGTGTATATGTGCCTGTCGCGGTGTAGTAGCTTTCGTGCTCGCTCAATTCTTGGCACGAAGAGAGTCGGCGGTGGTGCGCGCACGCACACGTGACATGCTACATGTGCAAAGGCGAGAGAGGAAGGATGTGGTCAGGAGATGTGGCAGCGGCGGCGAGCGTTGAAAGCAGGTGACGCCATCGGCGATATTATGCAAACCCCCGGTGGGAAATCGGCGCCGCCGTCGCCACGCCGCCGCGCGCGCGTTACACTTTGCGCTCGCATGCAGTTTCCTTCAGCTTCGAGAGATATCTCTCGTCTTCTCTTTTTCGCTTCCGCGAAGAAGAAGCAAGAAAGAGAAGCCTTTTACTACTGTGGTGCGCGAACACGACTGAGGTTCCGTGCACGCTGCGGGTCGCTGGGCGTAATAATGTGTGTGTGTGTGTCGACGGAGACGACGTCCTTCTCGTGCCGGATAAGCATTGAAATATATATTAGTGCGTGGATTGAAAAGGTGTAGTCGCTTTCTCTCGCTCTTCCTGTTTTGGCAGAAAAAGGTTCTGTAACGTGTGACTCGGGAAGAAGGTCGCGCGAGAGGATTGATCATTTTAATTTAAAAAAATGTGGTTCGCAATTAAATGATGTTAATCAAAATATGAACTTAACATTTTTTGAGAACTATTTGTAATATTAAATGTAAATTTAATAGGTGCCACTCAACACTACCTATTTGTAATATTCTGTATTTATTTACACGATTTGTGCTTATTTATAAATACCAATACCAATTTTATATTTGCATTTAGTTTCTTTCAATTTAGCTTATAATTGTTTCTCTATATCGTCAGGTGGGAAGAAAATAGTTCTATCTCGGAAAAGGTCCAAACGAAAAACTTGTAAAATTATAAAAATTTTAGAAATCGATACTTTCAATAAACACTTTTTGACTCGTGTCATTTGTTTCTGAGGTACGAGCGATTTAAAGGGAAAAATGACCGTACGCATAGAAATAGCTTGTTTTAGTAATTCATTTATTACGATTGTGACAATCGTTTAAATAAATGTTTCTAAACCTTTTTGATTAAAAAAAGAGTTTTCATCATTTCTCAGCTGATTCTCTGACGATCAAACAAAAGCAGTGATTGCCTTGTTCAGGTAAACAAATTCAGCATATGACATTAAGTACACAAAATTTTTAGTTAATATTTCATGGATTTGATTGTCCCAAAAAACCCAGCTTCTGTTTGATGATGACTCAACAGATTCCAAATATCGCCACAAATGTCTTTATTAAGATGTCATTTTGATAATTGTTTGTACAATGTTTCATACATTTGAAATGTCTCAATTAGTACTTATGTATAGCGCATTCAAATGTATATTTGACTCTAAAAATAAAGCATTAACATATTTTTCTCGAAAATATTTTTTTATGCATACATTTATCATAACGTTATCGCACTATGTAACTATTATTTTCTCTTAAAAAGTTTAAACTAAGGCAAGTATTAGTCTCTCTCTCTCTCTCTCTCTCTCTCTCTCTCTCTCTTTCACCCCCTGTCTCTCTCTTCCTCTCTTTCGTTCGTTTAAAGAATAATAAAGTGAAAATATATTAGCGTTAAAAAGACAACTTACATTATTTATATAACACTTATGAATATGAAGGAGTTGATTGATGGCTCTTCATATCACGCATTATTTATGATGCTCTTTGCGCGTTATCGTTGAATTCGATAGCCATTAGAATCTTTCGCTGCCATAGGGGGGAGGAGAGAGGAAGAGAGTGAGAGAGAGAGAGAGAAAGAGAGAGAGAAAGAGAAGTAGCATCTTCATTCCAATGGTCAATATCATAAGGCATAATTATTTTATCTAATAAGAACTTCGCGAAAGTGCAATTTACGGCGATAAGTTTCTCTGAATAGCTCGCTATTTACTACTTGTTATATCTACGTTCTCCTTCCTTCGTCGTATAGCCGTCATATTTTTCTAAATACTTTTATTGTAACTCTTCGAAGACTATCTTCTCCGTTTGAAATATAGGGGAGAATTACACAACACCGGCCAGCTTCTACGACTGAACACTAAATCTTTCACTTTTCTGTCAATATATGAAAAAATATGAATACTGTGATTCTTCATATTCTGTAACAAAACATGCACGAATCGAGTTGTAAAGCCTTGTTGTTCAACTTTAAACATTATTTAAAGGAATTGATATTCAATTTTAAATAAATCATATGAAAGCTCGTTTTTTTCTCTGTAGTTTTATTTTCTATCTTGAGTATTCTATGTAAGACTTCTTTCGACTGAAGGATTACCATTTGAAAAAGAATTTTTTTTTATAGTTTCTTCAAATTTAGCAAATCAAGTATTTCAGAGCACTAGACTCTATTATTGCCATTTTCTTGATATTTTAGTATTTTTGAATTTCCCAAAATTATAGCAGAATCCTGACCGCAAAATAGTCACTCGTAATAGCTCTCGTAGTGATAGATATTATATTCAAGGTCAAATATACTGCTTTCTTTGCTCATTATCGACTGTCCAACTGTTGCCCAGAAATGGCCATATATTATACATAAGGCACATGATGAGGGTTCACGCTAACCAAAATGACTTCACTTATTTTAATAAATGTTTAAACAAGTCAAATAAATGCAAAAATAATTATAACTACGATATACAACCAATAAAAGCTGTAAATAAAATAATTTTGCAAAATTTTACTTAATTAATTACATATTGTATTGACCTTGCATATTAAACTAGAAAAGTCTTGAAAATTGATGTACCTATCAGTGTGATTTTAATTAATTTCTAATTATACTTACAAGGAGAGTGCACAACTTTTAGGTAATAGAAAGGTTGTGCACTCTCCTCATTAGTAAATTTTCAATATACCATCATCTTATAATTTTTCTGGTTATTTATGCACTGTACTAAATAGTTTTTAGTTTCACGAAGCTAATTTGGCCATAAACTATCATTTTACCGCCTCCTGAACGTAGCTTTGTATTTCTTTCTTGCTTATACAATAAATAACAGACAACGCCCATCCGAAAAAAGGTTGAAAGGCCGAGTAAAAAATATAATTTTCGGCTCGTAAAGCATCGCCATATACATATTTCAAAAAAATACTAGGTACACCGAAAGCCCGTCTCGTAAAAAACACACGTGTGTTCCCATCAACTATTTATAAATCCATATCCATTACAACACGCCGGATCACCGAAATTTCCCTGAGGAACCGGAGCACGCGCATGTTCCGCTTCTCTCTCTATACACACACATACTCAACCAAAACTACACGCCTCAGACCGACAACAAATCCCGAGCGCCCTCGTGTATAAAGGCATTTCTCAAATTCCGACGGCCGACACGAGTCACTCGTCGCCCAGCGATAAATTCGAAGCAGCAGCCGCCGCAGCGCGCGACGATCATCAGCTTGTGCCTTCTAGCCGCTGTATAACGACATCCGCGACGACAAGGAAAAAAAAAAGAAAAACCAAAGAGACACACGCGCGTGCTTACGTAAGTGTTCGATCGCACCTTATCAGAGGAATGCACGAGCGCGCTCGCGTTCCTTGCTATCGGTCCAGCTGTCCGGCGACACGCGCGCATGGCAACAGCAGCTGTAAGCTTCACCTGCTGTTGCCACGCGCCCGCGCCACGAGTCTTCTGTCCAAATACAGAGAGCCGGCGAGAAACGAGTTCTTTCTCTTTTTTTTCACGGGGAATCAACCGAAATTTTCTAATTGGACGTGTGCCGTGCGGTGCGCCGAGAATAGGATAGCGTGTAAATATTGACGTAATTTCAGCGCTTACGCGAAGTCCACGCGTGCGCTCGCGGCCGTTTTTCTGTTCGGGGCATCATAATTATGGCCCGCGTCTTGTGTATGTGCGTGTGTGTGTGCCATCATTGGCACGTGTATATGAGGCGACCGCCTGGAGGAAGCATCTGTCAAAGCTACATTTTTATTTCTAGCTTTTTGAACGGAGCTTATAGGAATTCTTTGAGAGGCGAACATATGATGCGGGATTGCGATATATGGGGGAAAAGTCAAAACTCGGCTGGGTCTTTCGGGAATATTGTGTGTCATTGGTGTAATAATTTTAAAGCCAGGATAAACTTGTGAAATCTATATGCTGGCAGTTCGAGTTTAAGCCATATCTATATATATTTATGAAAGAAAACTATATAATATAATTATATACGTGTTGACTGGAATGGCAAATTTCAAAATTATATACATTTCCTTCGTCAAAGCTAATTCCGAAGGACGTCTTGGTATATTTCACATTAGATTCTGTAACCTTGACATCTACTTTATGCCTTTTTTTTCTCCACTTTCCGATACACGACGTACGTGGCCACTGAAGCGCCGACCGAAATTTAACGCGAATTCCAACGGAAACGCCTCCTAAATCTCTCAAACTCATTTCTAACACTTCCACGAAAGAAACACCTGTTACCTCTACACATGGTAAATCACGTTGGCGCTACGCGATTCCCCCAAATCCTTCCGCGTATATAATTATCTTTCGAGCTCTAGATCGCGATATGTAGGTATACGCGCGCGCGCGCACTCGCTCGAGTCAGATACTCGCGTGCTTGCCCAGCGGGGGCAAGAGCGGATGATCGCTGGCGGGCAAAAGGGGTAGGCGCGCGCGAGGCCTTTTCAGGAGCTGAATAAATGTTAATATGCAAATCGCGCGGCCGGTGTCTTACATCTGTTCCGTTTCGCGCGCGCCTCGCTGAGTGAGGAAGGAAGAGAGTATGTACAAGGGCATGGGAGTGGTGTTCGCGTACATACACGAGAGAGAGATGACGGGCATTTGCGCGCGAACGCGAAAAATTACATACGGCGCGTGAAATTTTTGCCAAGGATATGACGCGAGAGAGAGAGAGAGCGTATGTGTGTTTTACGGCCGCGAGGGAATGCGGAGAGAAAAATTTTCGGTATGGCGGAAGTGCGCGCGCGAGCGCTGCTGGATGTGTGTTATTAGGGAGGCGCTTCATGGTTGTTTTAGCGCGCGGAGAGTGAGACGACGAGGGAGAGAGCTTTAATGGGGGCTAGGGAGAAAAGTAGCTCGCCGATACCGTTTATGGGAGTGGGGTGGACGAGAGCGAGATTTCATTTTTCTTGAAAATTTAATAGTCATATGCGGAGTTCTTGGTACTGCTTATTAGGTCATTTGTTGACTGGTCGACTGCGAGTATATAAGAAGCATAACAAAATACTTAAGTAGAGATTGATTCACATTAGTTGAAGTGAATAAATAAAATTAGGTATAGAAAATTAATTGTCAAGCATGGCCGGTATAACTATATAGTTTCAACTACGTTGAATTCGCATAATATTAAATAATAATGAACTTTTTTAATAACCTTTTTTTCAATTTAAAATCACCTTGAAAATTTTTTATAATACCACATTCGATTACGAGGATAATTCAGCGTTGAGTGAAATTCAAAGAGATATTCGAATGCGATAACCATTTTCACTTTTAGTAACCATAAAAGCCTTTTGATATAGTGAGACAGAGCTCTCCTACGCAATAACTTCTTATGTATACCTGACAAAATTTTTACTGTCCCTCATACATATTGACGATAATTAAAGGTTTTATTCTGTATATGCATAATGCACGACGATCGTACCGCACGATTTTTCACCTTCTGAAAACCAGTCCCCTCATTAAAATTCATCATTTCATATATAAAAACTCAATGATAAAATGCTCGGCGAAAAATTCGATGACCAAAAATATATCTTCGTTATAACGAGAAGCGTCATACGTTCGCTTATTATATATATATACCAAGAAAACTGCGAAACTCAGATAAGACGTCGCGATGTAATACAAAGTCACAGAGCGCCAGCTAGAGGAAGTGAGGGGGGAAGGGTATATAAATGAGCAAGGTATACGGGGGCGAGCAGCGATAAGTAAAAATGACAGCAATATATACTCGAAGACAGAAGCCGCCTCTCTCTCTCTCTCTCTCTTAGCTCTGGATCTTGCGAGGCACGCGAGGCTTCGAGGAATTTCAGACGCGGAAGGCGAGAGCGCGCGATGACGGAAGCCAAGATCGATCGATAGAGCGCGAGAAATCTCGCGAGACAGAGAGAGTAAAGTTCGTATTTATATACGCGAGAGATATTCCGCTGCTATTACCTATATATGTGCATCACGAGCACGCGCGCGCGAGGAAACATTATTTATAGCGATTTAAGCGAAATTCGAAAAGATACTTCGTCCGTTGTCACCGGCACGCGCTTTGCGGTTCGATCGGAATCTTTATCCGGAATTTATACTTTGTTCGTGATTTCTTCTTTTTTTTTCACCCAGAGCCCATAAATTTTTATTGCTTTCTATACTTTTATGTTCATGTTTAATCACGTCCTTCTTGTAATTATTAGATTTCGTCGTAAATTTCTGCGGGAGATAGTAAAATTATTGTTTCAGGCGGGTTTACTACGAAAGATTAATCATAAAGTTTGTGTAGTCGCTTCATTGACTGCTATTTTATTAGGAATAACGACTCATTATAGTACACATCATAATTTTAATGGCAGTAATACGACCAGGTATAGCGGTTCCCGAAATATGATGAATAAAAAGCATATTTGCTATAATATAACAGTAGTTCGAATTTAGATGATTAAAATGTTCATTAATACATTGGCCATGTATCAACCTCGAGAGCAAATATTTAGTGACACACGTGAACTGTATGTTTATGCTTCCTATCGTCAGTATATTTCCGAAGAAATTAAAAGGAAACATTTACTCGAAAATTTCGGCGAACGTTTCAGAATCTTGGAAGAGATTATTCAAATATTAGATACAGTGTATGATCTCCGAAAAAACCAGTATCAACAGTGAACACATACTATAAGTAATCAATGAGCTGGTTTCATTTGGTCAGACGATAGCATTCCCAAAAATGAGTCTGCGCGGCGGGTCGACGCTCGATAAGCCGCGCGCGCTGTATCGCGTGCGTTCTTCACACTTTCCAAGAAGCGCGAATGCGCGATATTAATATTATTACTTTTTCGCGATACGTAAACACATTTACGCATTGAAATATAAATAGTTCAAGGTTCAATAAATGTGATTATCAGCTTCCAGTCTTAATATATATAAGCCGAGCAAAATTATGCTTCTGTATTCTCTAATTTAAAAATAACTTCAGAATGATAAATACTTATTTAAATACGGGAAAATAGCTAAACACGTAGTTTATCATTCTTACAATGTGCGCAGATATGAATACATTTTGTTGAAACGAGAATTTAAGAAGCCGTTTAAAACATGACAGGTTTTTTACATAAATTATTCATAGAGTTTTAAATAGCCTACAAGTAGAATTTTAATACCCTCGAATCGACTTAAATGTAGCTAGAAAATTTAATAAACGCGTTCCAAAAAAAAACTTGAGAAAGAAAGAAAAAAGAATTTCAAGTTAAGTACAAACAGGGAAACATATATAAGAACTGAAACGGGTATCCCGAAAACTACTTGTAAACCGCTCTTGAAATTAGCACGTGCGACTGCGGCATTCGAATATTTTATGTCTTCTTCTTTGAGACTTGTAAGTAATTGAACGTATAAAAAAAGAAGACTATACCATCAGCAATACACCGGTGCTAATATATATGAAGTTACTTCGTCGCTCACCGCAGCCGCTCGCGACGCTCAAGCTCACAGCCATAACACTTATTAACGGACCGTTTGCTCATGCATTTTTAAAGTTACGATTAGGTGATAATGCACGCCTGCTTCTTTACCATCCAGCAGACTGCAGCGCGTGCTCAGACGCACACACACACACAAGAGAAAAAGAGGCGCAGCCGCCTCCGCCGCGATATAAAGCGCTTTGGGCTCCTTTTTATAACTCGTTCTTCTCTCCTCTCAGCAGCGCCGCGCTTTAATTTCGAACACGTGTCCTTGCCTCTTCTCGGCTCACGCACGGATATGAGAGAACGAACGCGCGCGCGAGTTATTCGCCCGTAAATGATTGGCTCGTAAAAACGGGTCGCGGAGGGCAGGAGACTAAATTTAATATGGGAAGCTGCGCGGTGATTTCATTCGTCACTCGTCGCTCTCGCGTATGTGTATACGCACAAACATCCGACTTCCATAAAAACCGGCGTATAGTTGCAGCGTATCGCAGCTTTACGTGCATGCCGCGGCTAAATGCGCGCGTACGAGAGAGTGGTAAAAAAAAATAAAAGGATGAGAGACGGAGATAGGTATAGCCGACGCCGCGATGTCTCGCGGGTTTGTGCACACGAAGATCGCGTGATTTTCCCTCCTTCTCCCGCGGTTTCTCGCGGTTATGTAAGCTCAGCTCGGCGAGGAGATTGAGATAGATAGATGGGATTTTATGCCGTGTAATAAACAAAAATGACGTTTACGCTTCGATGCACTGTTACGGCGGTGAGCGTAAATATCCGAGTTAGATTAAAATATACATAATTGGTGTACGTATATCTGTTATGTATTTAGCTATATATGTCTCGTGAATGTAAATGAGTATATATCTTTTCCGAGGAAAAGAGAATAATGTGTGTATATATTTTAGTATGAAACGACACGATGCTTGATGGGAATGTTATTTTGCGGTTTCCGATATATACGTATCGTAAGTTGTCGAAGTTATCTCACACATTTCCGTTTTAAATTTGACGCGAGACTTTCAAAATTGAGTTTTATTTTTACGTGACAGGGTATTAAGTTTGATGCGGTTACATGTAAAAGTTATCAGACGACGATGAAAGTCGTATGAAACCACAAATACATCGAATAAAAATTTTGTAGTATTCAGATGAAGTTGATCATTGATTTAAATATTCTTGTAAAGATTAAAAAATTTTAACACGTTTCGAATTTAATGAATAATTTTTTTTAAATCTTTAGGTACAACAGTCATAGACCATGTTGCAGAGGTATACTTTTCAGTTCACGTGATTTCACAAATTGGCTTTTATGAAATTTTTAACGGGACGGCAGTGTCGAAACGCGACTCCGAAATTTAAAGAGCGCAGAGTCACACCGACCGAAAGCGCTCTATAATGTGCCGCTGGCCAATGGGCACAGAGCTCCGACGAAAAGAAGGGCCGCCCGCAGTCGATCCTATCATCGCGTCCTCCTCTAACCCGCCGCGCCGCCGCTGTACATAAATGTCTCTCTTCTCTCTCTGCGCAGGCTCTCTCGCTGAAACTTTAAATGAGGCTCATTTTAACTTTTAACATCGAACGAAATTAAAACCATCAAGATGGCTTTTAAAAACTTATAAAAATTTAACGAACTGTGCGTTATTTATTCCTTCTGCGGGTCGTCGCAGTGTTCTTTTTTTGGATTGTGAAATTAACGTTGTTTTTTTAATATGTACAGCGAGCGAAATCGATCTCTCTCGCTTTGTCGAATGAAATCGCGTATATATACATGAAAGATTTATCGCCCGTGTGATTTTCTCCCGAGACGCTTTTGTATAATTAAACGTCGGATATGTATAGTTACTTAAAGTGACGAATATTCATCAAGGAAACTTAAAATTAACCAATGAAATTAGTATTGGAAAAGCTTCGTTACACGGTATGTATATAAAAATAACCGTTTGAACTACTTTGTCACCTCTGCAGTATACTTCGACATTTATCAAGCCCGAAACGAACGCGCATATCATTCGTCCTCTTTATTACCCTAATAATTCGAGCAGATTGTTTTTGAAAACACAGATGTCTCGTGATGAAGAAACTCAAGTGTCGCGCACAGAGCTGCGGCAAAAAGTGCATGGATCCCTCGTGGAATGGTTTATCACTCCGCGGCGAGTTTTCTCACAGTCAAAGGAGTGATCTGTCGGGAACAGCTGCCTCTCTTCAATTAGGCATTCTATACGCTCGCCAGCACACCCGCGCATTTTTCAACGCAGGCATCACCCTCGAAAAGTCAGAATACGAACGCGTCTGATATACATATACATACCGTGGCATGTATAAACACACACACGGGTACTTGGCTCGCGTGACGAGGTCGTATTAGGCAAATCGCGCTGATAACGATTAGCGCGGCGAGTGCGCTCACGCGGCTGCTACACCACGCCGCACTCTCTCTCTCTCTCCTATCTATGCCCGTGTAAGTGTGTACCATTAGACGCTCATTACCGGACACTCGGACGTGTAGATTGATTCCGATCGGCTTTTCGAGTCTCCGCGGCCGCGCGCGCAGCACACAAGGAGGAAGTGAGCGTGTGAAGGCACGGCGACGAGTTCAGGTGGCATTAGATGCCTATCGTCGGGGCTAAATTATTGACACGAGATCCGGCTAATTCTCCACGCCTCTGTGATTGTCGCGCTCGTCGTTATTCGGCAGTTTTAATGAAATTAACGGATTGTGTGTATGTGTGCGTGTATAGAAAGGCATCCGCCAGGCGGACCCCCTGCATTTAAATGTAAACATTATCTAAATCAGAGAATAATTGTAGAATGGAGTATAATTACTGCGCGCGGGCAGGAAATTTCGACCTGTGACTGGCATGGGAGTATAGTCTATATAAAATGTGTCATTTATGGGTTAATGTATGTGATTCATTACATTTTCGATTTAGATTTTTTAGACCCAAAAGCCTTATTTACTGCGACTTTAATTTTTTACTCTAATTTCTAATTTGATTACTTTTTGTACACGGTAATAGAGGAGGTACCTACGTTTATTTTAACAGTTTTCAATTATTTTTTTTAAAGTGAGGTATACGCCTAACGGTTCTGTGTGTTAAAGCAATACTTATCCTATCCAACCATTAGTTTTTACATTGACGTTTTCAATTTTTTCACCGCTTGAACTTCATTCTAACAACGTATATAAATGATTGCTAGGGCTGCACGACATAGCAAGATTAATCTTGATATTGTATTGTCTTGCCTCAATATTCAAGACAATAATTGATACAATATCAAGATTGAGGTGTCAAGAATGTAAAGAATCTTATCTTGTCTTGAAAATATCTAAAATAAAAATTTGACATTTATTTATACTTGTGTTGAAATTTTATTGTTTTTGTATTAAACCTATCGTATTTGTATATCAAATTACCTTCAGTTACATTATTTTTAAAAATCAGTAAATTTGTAATTTAAAAATTTCTTAAATTTAAGAACATTTTTATGTATGAAACTTAATGTACTTTTACATTATTCTAGTTACATTGTTATACAATTTTAGTTACATACCTAACTTTCATTTAGATTATATGTAAATTTTAATCGCATATTATATTAAACTTAATATATTTCTGTATGAAATTATTTTTAGTCACGTTGTTTTTAAATTTCACTTATATTCATAATCTTCATTTCGATTATTTTTAAATATCTTTGCATACGTAACTTAAATGTTTATTATAATTTTACTAAAAACTGTCATATACTTGTATATTAATTCGATTTTGGTATTAAATTTAATGTATTTGTATATTAAATTACATTCCATTACATTATTCTTCAAATTCAGTAATATTTGTAACTTGAAGAAAGTTTCTTAAATTTAAGGATATTTAAAAAGGTCTGAAACCCAAATATCGGGGGATGCGAGATCCTCGCAAAAAGAGGAAGCTATGGAAACGTAAGAGAGTGAACAAGTCAATTATTTCAAAAACTTACTATTTTATTAAACAATCTATCGTATATCATTAAACTCTAATTTTTTAAACAATCGACTCGCTTTTTGTCGTATGTCTGCGTAATTCTAATATGATCTAGAATTTCAAGACAAGACTTTCCATATTGACTGAAAAGACGAAGACAAGCGAGACAATAATTACTGAAATATTGTATTGTCCCGCTCTCGTGCAGCCCAAAACCAACTTTTCGATATTTATTTAAATGTAGTTCTGGGATAGGAATTTCAAGGTTACTTTTTCATTGAATAAAATTATTGTTCACACACCGTACAACTAAATAAAAAGCTACACGAAACCGTCTCCACCCCTTCTATCCCAAAAAAAAATTTACTCAAATTGGCTCCATTTTAGAAACCCCCGCGTCGCCTCCCTAATTAATTACCCTCGAATAAAAAGCCGCGGCGGTGGCGTCAACTTTAATAACATAAGTACTCGAAAGGCCTATTTTTAGCCGCCCCGTTCACAAAAGACTCCCTCCCTTACCCCTCTTACAAGGATGCAGCTACACCCGCGCATACACACATACACACACACTTACAATGCTTATTTACAAAGCGACCAGCCCCTCGCTCGAGACGAGAGAGCGATTTTTCTAAAGCCGCGAAAAGGAGTACGCGAGCTGCTGCTGCTGCTGGGACGGGCGCGGAGAGAAAAACCGAGAGCTAATGGTCCGGGAGCAAGATGAAACAGAGAGCAGCAGCAGCAGTGGGCATATCACAAAGGCACTGCGGTAAGTAGATAAGGTTGTTGGTCAGACGCTGCGGTGGTCCATTGGCAAATTGAAAAAAAAAAAATTTTCAATAAGGAAAATTGCAAAGGAGCGCGTTTACGAGGGAGAGAGAAGTGTGACACGGTGCCCTGGTGACTTAAGTCTTACATTTGTTTTTAAATGGGCTCTGGTGCTCTTCGTTGTCGGTGGGTGGAAGAGAGAGAAGGCTTTTTGAGGTAATGAATCGTGGAATTGAGTAAAATACTTGTATAAGACATTTTTTATTGATAATTGAGTTGAAAGGGAAAGGTTAATCGTATTATTTTAGCTGTCGTTGTTATTATATTTGAAAAGTATCAATAGTTAATGATACTTTAGTAAATTACTTACTGCATCTTTAAAAATAGAGTGTAATTGCTTTTAAAGAAAGGTTGTATTATAAATATTTATGAATTAATAAATATTGAAAAATGTATAAAAGTTTGAAAAGATAATTTTAAAAGTAATTTTAAAATTGGAAGAAAGTTCTAGACCAAATCAAAATCTGTGTTAAATG
>UXGD01003773.1:0-19222 GCA_900474315.1 Torymus auratus
AAATTGGAATTTCACGAAAATTCGGATCTTGAATGGTTTATTTCGAGTTTATTTTCGAATAAAAAAAGAGTCAATGGAGATTTTTTGTTAATCTGAGTGTTGCCTCTTGTTAATAAGACAACGTACTAAGAATTTATCACTTTTCGAGTTCAATAACACAATCCTGTTGGCGGGACATCGTAGTATGGATTTTCCAGCACCCACTTGGAAACTAGTACTTATCGACACTTCAAAAAAAAAAGCTGTAGATTGATCTTAGTTGAAACCTTCACAATTATAGTATACAATAAAATAGTCATTTTTTCCCCGAGAAAGGGGTTTCGGTACGAAAGGGTTAATAACACGGTCCCATGTAAACACTGCGAACGTGCGTAGCCAAGCCCGCTACAGGACCGGCGAACCGGGAACACCCGAGCGTAAAGTATCTGTAGCTTTGAAAGTTAATACACGTCTGATTTGAATACCTAGATTGTTGTTAACTTCATTTTACGCATGCCTTCCCCCTGGAATTAAAGTTATAGCCGGTCGAGGCTCATACCTTTTGTGTCGTAGCGACGTGCAGGCGAAAGCCTAATAAGGGGGCTCTTGTTATATACGTTGTCACATCACAACTGATAATCTTAAAAGAATCTTGTACTGACACACTAATGCCAAAGGAGATTTTATAGAATCTTCACTATAGACTTTTTTGTAAATGAATGAATTAAAATTTTATTTGTATTGTTTCACTAATGAATACCATTTTGTTTTTTCTTTTTATACTTTCAACAAAAGCAAAATAACATTAGTATTGGTATTTCTGTCGACTAAATAGTCTATCAACCTTCTTCGTACGTACATAACTTGCATATGCGTACAAGGACGGCAATGCATATGCATACAAGAATACATCGCCTAGAATATTATTAGTGTAATAGAGTTTATCGAAAAATGGATATTAGATTATTTCTTACAAAATCTATTTTTTCATATTGTACATATTGTAAATAGTTTAACAATGTAGTCAATGTATTAAAAAATTTCCCGAATGCAATTTATGTATTAAGATATTTTGCATTTTATCAGTCATGTATTATTGATTTAAAATTAAATCATAAATTAAATTTATATATAAATATTTACATGACCACTTCAAAACATTTTCTGATTGTAAAAGATGTAAAAAGTGTTACAAAATAAAGATTTTATTACGATTTAAAAAACTGCGATAAAATGTCTTTTATTTTAATAACAATTTAAATTATATACCATATATATAACTGTAGAAAATAATTTTTTCCGTCAATCGCATTGTGTGTGTGTATATATATATATATATAATGACAGATTACTTTGTTACATTTTTACTGTATGTAAAGGAATAAAACCGCAATTGACTCTATAAAAATATAAAACGGATAAATTCATCTCACATCAATGGAATTAAAATAATTTTAATATACGTATTTCATACACGTATTCGAAACATCTCGATTTCATTGTATTCAATTCTTCATTTCCGACACTGAATTATCTTATATTAGATAAACCTTAACATTATACGCATTAGAGAATATAATACAAAAATAAGATTACAAGAGGAAGAATTTGTAAACTGTTCAATCGTTTAAATGTTAAATAGATATATGGGGCGTTTAAAAATCCCTAAACGGTGTTATTTAAAATTGTGACCGCCTCGGCACAGGATATCGAAGAACCAATGCACTATCGGCTGAAATGATTGGAAGTGCATTATCGCAATGATGATTCACGAGATGACTCACGCTGTCGAATACTCGATCCTTAGTTCTTACCTGAAACGTTATTTTTTTATTTACTTTGATTCGACTCAAATAAATATATTAAAATTTATTTAAAGATTTTACATAAAAAATTAAAATAATATTTTTATAAAATTTGTAATCAAATTATTATCTTTAACGAGTACCTTATGTTATAAAATGGTACCATTTTGTATTGAAATTCAATTTGACTTTTATCTGGGGTTAAACTTATTAAACTATAAACTCGGAAGTAATATAAATTATTACTTACAACGCCTTCAGGATCAATGAGTAATAAATGTTTTGGAATTCCATTATTCATTCCTGTAAGAACATATTGCCCTGGAGAACCTTGAGATTCTCTAACTAAGAAGTCTCCATCCTACAAAAGAGTTTATCAAATTGTATTAAATGAATAATAATAAATAATATTAAATAATATATAAAATCTGTTACAAATTCGGATAGAAAAAAGATATTTACTCGTGTTAACATAGATTCTGCCTCCGAACGACTAACGCTTCCGTGGTACCAAACTTCTTGTTTCAATTGCTGTTTTTGCGATTGAGGACTTAATTTATTCATTTCTGATATGGCTGTAGTAAATGGCTCTGTAAATTTCAATAAACAATTGTTATTTATAACATTACTTTTGAGAAATTGTCTTTTAATAAATAATGATGAAAAAACTTACGCATGTCAAATGCATCAAAGAAAGTTGCAGGCTCTCTTCGATTGTCACGATTTGCCGCGATCACAGTATCGTTTACATAATTGTGTTCTGGATTTGAATTACTGGCTATACTACCATCCGAACTTAAATCTATTAAATTCCCAGTTTCTATAAAAAAAAAAAAAAAAAAAAAAAAATTAGTATTGATAATATTTATAAATTAAACATTTTTAATATTTTATCAATGCTCTTAGTGATATCGTTAAAATAAAAAGTGATAATAATGAAATAAAAATGAAAATGGATTCCATTTAAAATAGAAAAATCTGCATATTAAACCGAAATTCGATATAATCTTAAGAAGTATATTACCAGGCCACTGTTGTGTTTGTCTTCCGCTTTTTCCCACTGGATCGGGAAGAGGTGTGCTTTGTATACTGCTACTGCATGTTGTACCACTACTTGAACTGGAGTGATGATGTTTCATATTTGGTAAAGTTGCTGAACAAACTGGAAGAGGTGGAACTGGGGGTGGTCCGATATCCGGCGGAACTTTTCCAGGTAAATCATTATAATAATCTCGATCTGCTTCTCTGAGACCATTCAAGGTTGGACTGCATAAACATGAAAATATGGTATTTTATAAACTACATTTCATTTTCAAGCATGATTTTGGAAAAAATAATCTTACTGTAAGGAAGACGGTTTTGTAAGAAATTCTTTAAAGCGTAATTCAAAAGCTTGACCAATAGTAGAAATAACATCTTGTGCTAAGCCTCCTCCACACTCTAGTACATAACAAGCTCTCCAATCTTGCATGTTTTTTGCAACATAGGCCACAAAATCAAGGATTTCCTAAAATTAAAAAACAAAAAATTTTTTTTAATAAAATAGATTTATTTTATCAATTATCTACATTGAAATTTTAAACATAAAAATCAAAAAGTTAGAATCCTATTTATTGACAAGATATATATCTGTGTAAGTGGAATCTATAAAATATTCAAGTAAATAATATGTTCTGGTAATATTTGATAAATGAAAACAAATGTACTTACAGTATCACCACCTGAGGCAAAAGATATCCGAGGCATTTCATGTTTTGCTATAACTTGACCTGTTTCTAAAATTGTTAGTGCAAGACTAGTGCTGCTGATTGTCAAATTGATATTTGATCCAGCATGATCCATACATGGTTTGTCAGCAATTGCTCGTAAAACTTTTCGATCAACCTATTGAAAAATTGATTAAAAATGAATAAAATTAGAAAAAAGTATTTTTTTTTTTATATGCTAATGTTATAAATGTTAACATGCTTTACCCTTCTTTTTTTGTCAGCTGATTTTAATCCAGCAGCTTCACAAACTCTATTTATGCATTCTCTGGAAAATTGAATGAATAATAAAATAATGTTTTTGATTTTCAGTAATTTTAACAAAATAGTTAATATTGTTCTTAGAAGAATGCTTACTTTGCAACACATGATCTTGTTTCAAAATCTAAACTCTTCATTGATGTATAAACTTCCAGACAGCCAATATACTGAAAAAAACGTGATAAAAAAATTAGCTTCTCTTTGACGAACATAATAAAATTTCATATGACAAGAAAAACTTACTCGAACTGCATACGTAATTCCTTCTTTGCTGACAAGATGATCAGGATGCAGCCAGCCTCTGGCTGGCTTGCTTATAAAACTTGCACCACCAGTTGCCATTGTGCTATTTACATTACTTCTGTCTAATAAAATACATTCTTACGTTATTTTTTGTGTGTTCTTTTTTTATTTGTTTCTTATTGTCTAAAGTTAATAAAAAAATGCAAACTCAATTTGAAAGAAAATCGCAAAAAATCTTTTTAAAAATGAATTTTTTAAAATATTCTAAATTATGATCAATTTTATCTTTCTACAGATTTCTCCACTTAAATAGTGAATTCTACAATGCACATTACAAGGAGAAAAAATATTCCAAAATGAGTCACTTTTTCAAGGAATCCCCAATGCCTGTAAATATACATAAAAAGTATCAATAATAACACGCCACTTAAAAAAATTAGAAAAACAAAACATGAAATAACTACACCGGCCGCAATGACTTTTAGTAAACACCAAACCGTTTCGAAACTATCAACAAAAGCTATAAAGCAGAGCAGAATGTATTTTCTTATGCTCTGAATATCATATGCCTATTATATGGCAGCACACCTCGGTCGTAAACGTAAACAAATAAATAAACGCGAACGGATGAAACTCTCGCCTCTCCCTCTCTTGCATACTATTTTGGATTGCACTCATCGCACCCGCAGCCCCCCGCAGCTATCTCATCGAGCCCGCGAGAACGTGCGGTGACACACCGTCGACGCGCACTAAGCCATCCGCGACTCGATTAACCTCCAAAACCCTCGAGCGTATCTCCTCTACTCCTAAGCTCTCACGCTTTCCCCTGCAATTATCCCCTTACCTCTATACTCTCTTAAAGTCCTCGCGTGCAGATGCTGAGTATAGGAGTTTCTCTGCGCGCGGGTGAGGCATGCGTCATGCTTGTGCTCGCCGCAGTGTAGCAGCAACAGCAATTTGATCGGAATGCCGTCGTCGTCGTCTCTATCTCTCCCTCGATTATGTGTCTTTCATTTCTCCAGCGCGCACTATACGGGCTCCTTTATGCGTTATTTCTCACTGTCGCCCGATAAAGTATGCTGGAAGCATCGCAGCAGTAGCAGCAACAGCAGCGCGGAAACGACGTCGCAGTCCCCCTGCGCGGACTGCAAAGTAATATACTTTTACGTGCGCTCCTGTCTCTCTCTCGTGTATGTGTATGTATACGTTTCGGAGCAAAAGCAAACGGAGATATATATCCTCTGCGCACGGCAGAGGAGAGGCTACTGTCCGCGATATCGGAGCGGAGCAGCGACATAACCTCCGCTCTCCTCAATGTGAATGAAAACTCCCTTTCTCCGTATATACTTTGCCGGAGATGTGGAAAAAACGAGACGATCATTAGACGCCGCGCTGTCGCTGCGGACGCATTTTCTGCCTACGACCGCGCAGTGTATATAATATATATATAATATATATAGATATATACATATGCAAAGTGCCGCGCCAGCGCAACTCTGCGCCTGCTATGTGCTGCAGTGCTGCTCACTGCTGGCTGCAGCTGTGCTGTGTCCAAACACCAATGAGCCAGCGCGGCGCGGCTGTGCGCTTAGAAAGGAATCGCGCGACTGCTAAATGGTATACCTATATGCCAATTCGGAGGAGAGCGCGTGATTCGGTGAAATAATGGATATTGAGATTTTAGTCTCAATTTTTTCGTGGAAGTGGTTCGGTTTGATGGAAATCGTCCGGGATCTCAATACACTATGTAAAAAATAATTGATTTTCAATTGTTGTTATAGTTAAAGATTTCGTAATGACTAATATTAATAATAATAACAAATGAATATTCCCATTTTTTGTTACGGATATTACATTATGGCCTGCATTTTTATGTTTTCATAAATGTTTTCATAAATAGTTAAACCAAAAAAAATGGAGATCAATGATATAGAAGCACCATAACACAACACAACGAGTAGTCAATTCTCTGAAACGTCATGCTGTACATACAATGTGTACCATGCCTGCATGGCTAACTTCAAATGCGCCAAAATGTATCTCGTTTGTGAACGAAGTCTAGTCATAGGACTCATAGGTACGCAATCAATTAATAAGAGATAGGTATGTACTTCACCATAAGACAGGTAGAAAATCAAGTGTATATTACGTTCTAAGCGAATTTTTAAAAATTTCTTTCTAAAGAAAATCATTATAAAAAAAATTGAAAAGAATTCATGATGTACTTAATGTAATATTTAATTTTGTTGCTAAAAAAATCACGGATTCATTAATTTCTCATTACTATAAGTATTATCTAGGTGCATCATGTGATGCTATTTTTAAGAATTTATAAACTGCTAGCTCTAAGGATAAAAATTTTACATATCGTAAATTTTTTTTTATTCTTTACAAATATTTATTTGTATACGGTGCAACGTGCAAAGTTAATTGTTCGGTTGTTACTTAATTATTTGCATGAAATAAATGTTGAATATTTTTTCCTCTTTCACCACTGTAGTACTACCTATTTGAAATTGAGCCAGGATCGTACACACGGCTTTATCTATTTTTGTGGTACGAACGATAAGATAACAGCATTGGATTTCATTAGTTTCCTTGGTTGAAACGTTATTTATATATTTCTTTAAAAGATAAAACATTAATTTATAATATTAATCGAGAAGCGGATAAAAAAAATATTATTTCTTATTCCCTTATTTATTTATCTAAATATGGATTTTGAATTTATTTTCATTATTAATCAATACCTGGAATTTCATCTCTTTCTTTCCCATACTTTTCTAAGAAAACTTATACTACACCAGTATAAACACAACCTTTACCATCCAACCACCCACACGCCAATCCCAAAACCACGCCAGCACCCATTCTCCTATTACTAAAAAATTCCAAAAATGTTGAAACCCCAACCACTTTCTCAAGTAGGTACTTAATCTACTCACTAACAGACACGCGCGCGTACAATACGCCCTCGGGCGATATACTTGCTACGATTGCTACGAACACAATAATAATAACTTTCGTACTACGCGCGTATAGTGCGCTGCTTGGCGCCTTAGACGGTAGGCCGGTAGCCTACTACGTGAGTGAGTGCTGCGCTCTCATGCAACGCAGCGAACGAACGAGCCACTACGCCAATCGCGAGCACTATACCTACTCATACTCACCAAGTCACTAGCCACCATCTCATCCAGGCATCGGCAAAGCAGAGCGGGTCTGCCTCCGCTGCCGCCGCCGCTCGCAGCTCGCTGCTGCACGTATACTTATAGTAGTCGTGCTCGTCGTGTCGCTGCCGCTGCCCGCCACCGTCGCCGCGTCCTTTGACACGCTTTTATAACCGTACATCACGCGGGGGTGAGACAGAGAGTCAGCGAGAGAAGAGACTCCTCTCTCGCGCGATAAACATCGCGGGGCGCGCGAAAGGGACATCAGTACTTAGTGCGTGCGTGTAATTGTGTGAACAGCGACATAGTGGAGAATTAGCGGTGCAGGGACTGCCGCTCTGCTGTTGCTGCTGCTGCTGCTGCTGCCTGCTTGCTTGCGAGCGTTGGACACCATGCCAAGTGTCATCGGCAGCGCGGAGCCTGGAGAAGCCGCTGCCGTAGCCACCGCCGGGGGTAGCCAGCGCCTGGGCGCTTGCATTTAGCGGGTATGTACATAAGTAACGCATTGCTTATTTTCGCTTGTACCTATAGTGTTTTAATGTCGTCGCTGCGCTGCTGGTATCGCTCATGATAATACGTGCCCCCGCGGGCTCTTTGATGTATGTGTACGCGCTGCCTATATTACACGGGCCGACGCGCGCCGCCGCGGCTGTGTGCCTCGTGCATTGCCCAGAACTTGAGCTCGTTTAGTCGCGCCTTTTTTTTTCTCTCTGGTCGCGCTGGGAGAGGCTCCATGTTACTTAATTCTTGGCTGTATATGAGCCATGGAACAACCGGCCGCGAACGCGGTCACCGACTCCTCGCGCCAGGCTCAGCGTCTCTCTGCTGCGCTTGCAGTATACGCCGCAGCAGGTAGTCCGCGCGAGCGCCTGAGGCGTGCTGCGAAATGACCGAATGTGCGTCGGTACACTTCGTCGTAGACGAGAGTCGAGTCCCGTGTTCTGGCAGGGAAATATGCCGTGGAATGGTGTAGTTCGGGGCTACGGGGATACGTGTATGAGTGGGAGATGAAGGTTCCTGGGAGCTTGCTACAGACTGCTGAGTATTGCAAGCGTGCGTGCGTGGTCTGTTTATACAAGTCGGCCGACTTCCTCGACAACTGTTGTCCTAACCTCGTCCTGGGTAGTGCGAATGATCAGGATCTCTGAAGAATATAGGTTTTGGGAGCTTGGGTATAGCCAAAAAGAGCACAATGATGCTCAGTGTGCGAGGTTTACTGTACGGAGTATAAGAAATAAGATGTAAGAACTTTGGCTATGGGATGTAGTGCAGTGCAAATATAGAGTTGGATTTTTTCATGATGCTGGTTTATTGATCGTCATTTGCTTTGTTTTACAAATTTTAATAGGTAGTTTTGATTGTTAAGAATGGGGATGTAAAAAAAACTTGGACATTTTTGTTTTTCTTATGTGAGTAGTAAAAAGGGTCATAGCTATTTCCATGTATAATAATAACGTATGTTACATTTTTGATAATTATATGATTTTCCTTATTATCAGTTATGAATTATAATTGCAAATTTCTAGATATAATTCATTCAATATTAAAAAAGATTTGATTATAACTCATCATTAAATTTAATCAGATATATTTAATGTACAATTTATAATTTTATTTGTTCATTGTTAAAATACAATTCAACACAAATAAATTGGTTAAAAATTGTTTACTCAAATACAACTTGGTAATATTCATTTCAAAGTATTTAGTAATACTTTTATTTTGAAATATCTATTAGTATAGGTCCATTAACACTTTAAGACTGGAATATAAATGTCAATATTTATTATTGGAAGGTTTATGAATATGAACTATTAACATTCTCATGTTAATGTGCTATTTTATATTTTACAGGATTTGAAACGTGTTTTAAAATATCGTTAAGCAAAGTTTACTGTTTTGGAGAATTGTAATTTACAATTAGCAAGATGTCGGAAATCGTATATCCACAAGGGTGCAGACCCGTCACAGATGATCTTGGGCCAGATGAACTAATAAGAAGGCTCAAGGTAATGTTTTGAACATTATGACATATATCATGCAAAATTTCTGAAATCAAACTATTTAACATATTACTATTTACAGACACTTGCACATACATTACAAGCCATGGGTCAAGATGAAGGAATGTATCAACAGTATATTCCGTTGGCACTGCATTTAGCAGAGGATAGCTTTTTGATGCATCAAAGTAAAGATGTACAGCTTCTGATTGCATGTTGCATTGCTGATGTACTTCGTGTGTATGCTCCAGAAGCTCCATATAAAGATCCTGACCAAGTAAGTTTCATATCAATTTTACAAATTGCTTAAAGTCTTGTAGACAAGTTTTAAAAATGTATTAAACATGTAAGTGCTGTCTCCTTTATTTTCATTGAGTAAAAATGTTTAATTTTAGGTAAAGACTATATTCCTCTTTTTAATCAAACAATTGGCTGGTTTGAAAGATCCTAAAGATCCAGCTTTTAAAAGATATTTTTATCTTCTTGAAAACTTGGCATATGTAAAGTCCTTCAACATGTGTTTTGAGCTTGAGGACTGTCAAGAAATATTTTGTGCTCTGTTTTCATTAATGTTTAAAATTGTCAAGTATGTATAGAACATTGTTAATGTACATATTTAAATAATAAATTAATGTGTTTTTCTATTAATTATATATTTTGTTTTAGTGATGAACATTCAGGTAAAGTGAAGAGTTTTATGCTTGATGTATTATGTCCACTCATTACTGAATCTGATACTGTCAGTAATGAATTATTGGATATTATTCTTATAAATATTGTTGAACCACATAAAACACAAAGAAAAAATGCTTATGCACTTGCGAAAGAGCTGATTATTAAGTGCAGCGATACATTAGAAACGTATATTCAAGGAGTAAGAATTTTTCATTTATTAAACATCAATTGAAAATATTTCTATTTATTATTAAATTACTAATGTTTTATTTTTATTTTGTATAGTTCTTCAATCATGTGCTCATATTGGGCAAAGAAGAAAAGAATTTACAAATCACCCATAAGGTATACGATTTGATCTATGAATTAAACCACATATGTCCCAGTGTTTTGTTGTCCGTCTTACCTCAACTTGAATGCAAATTAAAATCATCAAATGAGCAAGAACGTCTTGGTGCTGTAGCACTACTTGCTCGCATGTTTTCTGAGAAGGGATCACAATTGGCAGTGCAACATTCTCAATTGTGGCGGGCTTTTCTTGGTCGATTTAACGACATCAGCGTTTCAATACGCACGAAGTGCGTTCAGTATTCGATGCACTTCCTTTTAAATCATCCGGAGCTTCGAAAAGACATCACCGATACGTTAAAAATGCGGCAACATGATGCTGACGAGAACGTCAGATACGAAGTCGTCATGGCGATCGTCACTACAGCACGCAAGGACTTTGAAGTAGTTTCGGACAGTGAAGACTTATTAGAGTTTGTGAAAGAAAGAACTCTGGATAAGAAGTATAAGATTAGAAAAGAAGCCATGTCTGGTTTGGCAATGATATATAAAAAACATCTTAACGATGCAGACGTGCCACAGGCAACTAAAAAAGCGGTCACGTGGATCAAGGATAAAATCCTACACGGGTATTATATGGCAGGAATGGAGGATAGGCTGCTGGTAGAAAGACTGTTAAACACATGTCTAGTGCCTTATCAATCACCAGCAGAGGACAGAATGAAGAAGCTGTACCATTTATTAGGTACTATAGATGACCATGCATCCAAGGCATTCGTGGAGCTCCAGAAGCATCAACTGGCGTAAGTTCAAATTTATTATTATTTAGGCTTATACATTCTACAAAATTTAACATTTAAAAAGAATAAATAACGGGAAATAGTAAAATGTTAACAAGTATGAGTTTATAGAATTTTACTTCCCCTAATTATTATAACTTTTTTATACATTTGTACATTGAATACATTTTTTTTTTTTTAAATAGGTTGAATTTCATAAACTATAAAATAAGTAACTTTTAATAGATAATAGATGAAATATACTTACAATAAGCAATTTTAAATTTGTAAAAAAGTAATATCATTTGTGTTTGTTAGAATAAAGTAGAAAGCCTAAATTTTTTATTGTTATTTTACACAAACTAATTCGGTATAATTTAGATCCATACTTTTCATACATTTTTTTTAGCGTTAGGAGGTCCGTCGCTGAATGGATTGAAATGATTAAGAGAACAGAAACGGGTACCAGCCCTGAATTATCACAAAAAGTTCTTCAAATCTCTCGTTTTTTACCTGATCCCATGAAGGTGCAGGAATTCCTTCAAAAGTTGAGTGCTCATATGAAGAGGGATGCAGCTCTACTTCAAGGTATGGAAACGATATTACAACCGACGGTATCGTGTAAAGATTGCGCGGAAGCAATTAGTTTGGTACTGAAAAAGTTAGGTCAACCTGTCATGACAAATCTCTATTATAACACTATAAAGATGTTATTAGAGAGAGTGAGTTCAGTAATGATTGATGAAGAAGCGATACGAGTAAGTCTTACAAACAATTATGTATTCCGTTTTAGACATGGGTATTATTCATTTATTTTTCAATAAGTTATAGATCACAATTCTCTTGAATTTTTATTTTTATTTGTAATAACTGTTAGAACAATACTTTTTGATAATAAAATTAAAATTTGATATTTTAAAGTAGTAAGAGAACACAATACCTTTGTCTATGATTACATACTTTTTAAATAAATTAAAAAATTAATCATTTTTATAGATATTAATAGGATATGTACTGGACTGTCTAAAAGGCGGAAATGTAATTGAAGAAGTTGGTCTAAATCCTAATAATGCTGGTGAAAAAGGACTTAGATTATTATTGGTAAGTATTATTTAGCTACATCTAAATGACATTTTCAAAATTTATTTTTTAATTACTAAATTTTTTTATTTTGTAGATGCTTTCTTTCGTATTTGCGCCCCATTTCTTACACGATGACATTTTAATGCAACTCGTGCATCTTTTGGAACTAGAGGATGAAATGGTTGCTCCACTTGTTCTTTCAATTTTCACATTTTTAGGAAAATATAGACCACTTTGCGATGTAGCACCAGAAATAATGGATCAATTGATGCCAATATGTAAATCTTTTGCTGAAACAGGAACACCAAAGCAAGCAAAACAAGCTGTCAGATGTCTATTTGTCAATATGACCAATAGCCACGACTCCATTTTTCCGGAAATTATTGAAAGAATCAAAAGTAATCTTACTCCAACATCTGAATATTACAGGACAGCTATTGTTGCACTTGGGCATATTGCGTACAATTTACCTGATAAATATCATATTCAAATTAAAAATATGGTTTCCAGAAAGGTAAGGATACAAGTTTACTTATTCAATACGAAAACAACTTTAAAATAAATCAAATAAATAAATAAATAAATAAATAATTATGAAAAACAACTTTAAAATATGTCAATACATATTTTAATATATAAAACGTTATACAATTCTTGTTTATTCTACTTCACTTACAATATTTTTGTAATTTTGTAGATTGTTAAAGAGCTTTTAGTTAAAGAAAGCAGTGAACAACAACATGAGATTAGTACTGATTGGTGCAGAGAAGACGAACTTCCAGAGGAAACTCGTTGTAGATTGGAGGGATTGAAGTGCATGGCTCGATGGCTATTAGGACTAAAAAATGATGTCCTATCAGCTCAGAAAACGTTCAGAATGTTAACTGCCTTTATAGTGAATAAAGGAGATTTGCTACAACAAGGTCGTCTTAGTAAACCTGAAATGAGTTGGTTACGTCTTCAATCTGGTTGCTCAATGCTTAAAATTTGTGAACAAAAAGGAGTTGGGGATCAGTATACAGCTGAACAATTTTATAATTTGTCTCAGCTCATGGTGGTTAGTAAATTATCTTTTATTATATATAAACATATGAAAGATTTTTTTGTAACAAATACGATTTTCGCGTCTTTTTTGTACCTATTAACGAGACTAAAGTGTCCATTTTTAGATTGATCAGCGAAAAAAGTCGGCAGTTTTTATAATCGACTACTTCAGTAGTGAACGTTTCTCAATTTTTATCCCTCGCTAAAAAACTTAAGTAAATTTGTAAAAAAATCGTCGATAATTCTTATAAAATATGTTGAAATTATTCGACCCTAAAAAATCGATTTTATTGTAACAAAATATTAACTAAATAAAAATTAAAAATACTCTAAAAAGCGCGTTGCCGTATCTAAAAACGGTCACATTAGTCGTACTTAAAGGGAAAAGATACATGCTTTAGAAAAAATGTGGTGTTCAGCAAGTACTAAATGGGCTGTTCGCAGAACAGTGCGCAAAGCTAGCACTTTGAACACTGTTCAAAATGCGAATAACCCACACTTTGCGTACGCATAGGTATTGAAAATCGATTTGCGCACACGTTTAGAAAAAATAGTATACGCAACTCGTGCGCATACGTACTTCCCATACCCTTGTTTTTTGTCAACACGACTCTAGTCAGAATTACCTACTTTGCGCACTTGTTGCATAATGTTCTAAGTATTTTGACGCTCCATGCGTAAAGTTCTACTTTGTGCCCGCTTATGTTTACAACCATGCGCAAAAATAGCACTTTGCGTAGGGTGACTGTACCAGTAAATGAACATTTAAAATGATGTTTTCCAAGTTTGGAATTGGGGGAAGGTGCTTCATGATGCCAGAAACGTTAAAAATATATGTTCTCAACGATTTATATTAAAAAATGTTAATTCACTGGTGCCTGTTCCACTACTCGTGAAATAACCCTACGCTTAGGTTTGCAAGCGTGCGCTAGAATAGCACTTTATGAACCTTGTGCCCAAAAATAATGTTCTATACAGGTGATAAAAATGATTCTCACACGAGTGTGATTGTAACCGCCGCTTTGCTCGGGCGACAAACTCGCACTCGTATAAGTATCATTTTTATTGTACTAGTATCGTAAAGTAGTATTTTTGAATTTTCATAATCTATAAAAAAAAGTTTGTATATTAAACAAATTTTCAGGATGATGTTTATCAAGTTAGAGAAGCCTTCAGTAATAAATTACACAAAGGACTTGGCCGTGGAATACCAAACAAATGTTTACCTTTAGATTTTATGGGTTATTACTCTTTAGCTGGAAAAGAGCAAAATAAAAAATTGAGACAAATGATGAAAACGTACATGGTAACAGACATCACTAAAAGGAGAGAATATGTTAAAACATTATCATTGGGGACAGTTGAACGAGCCATGGGTAAGATTACATGTTTGTATTGCGATTGTTTAGTAAAGTTTTATTAGTTAAATATAGTAGAAATTGTAATATATCTTCGTTATTTTATATTCAGGCAAACTTCCGCACATCTTACCAGATTATATGTTAGTTTTTGCTGTTCCTATACTAGCTCACGATCCTGAATTCGTGAGTCATGAGTCAATTACACACTTGAAAGTTATACAACAATGTCTTTGGTTCATTTTAGAACCATTGATAACAAAAAATGAATATTATTGTTACGGATTTTATAAGAATCTTATTGAAAGAATGAAAAATCATAAAGATGCTCTAAGACCAGACGATGATACTATGAACTACGTAAGTAATAAATTATTTCTAATCTATTTTTTCAGTTGTTGCAATAATTTAATACAATAATGTAACATAATTATTTTATGTTCATGCAGAAATTATGGGCAGTTTGCGACATGGCAATGAACGTTATTTTTACAAAGACGACAAACTTCGATATGAAGGAATTCCCGAGTGAGACACGAATACCTACGATGTATTTCAAAAGAGCCGATGAGATAATTACAAATAGCAAAAATTATCTTCCCACCGAACTACAAATTAATATGAACAATCCAAAAGGAAAGGGAACAACTCTTAATTCTTTGACGAATGAGAGACCCACACGAAAAACGAAAGGCAAACAAAAGGAAACGGGCATTGGACCAAATGAAACTGACGCAAGGGTAAGATTGAATATTGCTAATTTTGCTAATTTGGTGGGTTAGATAGCGTGAACTAATCAATGAACGAACGAATGTATGTAAGCTTGAGCTCATAAGTATCAAACGAACTGCATTGCAGTACTTGTAATAACATTGTGATTTTTTGAGATTTTACTCTTTAACATAATCAAGTTCTGTCTTGAAACATGTCTTTTTCTTAAAACATAATTTTATTTGTTAAATTCAAAGTCAAACGATTTAAATTTAAAATTGTGTGAGTAATTAAAACGGGCAAAAAAGGCAGTTAATTAAAAGCTACATTATATGAAAAATTCTTCATTTTAAAAAAGGCTAAAATTTTGCATAGGTTACAATTATAAATTGGTTATCTTTGAAACGAAAAGATAAATGCCTAAAAATATGACTGTTATTTACTTTTAATCATCATTACTATTATTAATGATAATTAACATGGTAATAGTAAAATTTTCTGAATTTTGTGGATTAACAAAATTTGTTTATGATTTCATATGACACGTTTTTCTTGTGTAATATTTCTTATTCACATTTTTTCATGATCTTATAAAAACATTCTTTCAAAATCGAAGTGGTCATTTTTTATTGTTTGCCTTAAATATATGTGCTACACACTTAATGTTAACTATTTTAATTTAAAAATAATTTGATAACTTTTCCAGTAATTAGTTTTGATGTATTGATTTGATTATAACATCTTACTCAGTATTAGTAATCTTTATGAATAACAACTTGGAAAAAATAAATTTAATAGTAATAAAAATAGAACCAAAGTACAAACAGTTATATAATAATTTTTGTTTCTTTGAACATATTTAGTTTTAATTTCCATGAAAAGTTTAGATACAATTTGTTCATTCATTAATAAGCTTACTCTGTCTTTTAATTAATTCAAACTTATTCAAATAGTAAAACATAAACTATTTGTTATAATATTAATATATAATAATAAGAGCCCTTGAGCAATCATAATTGTTATTTCAAGCTGCATGTTGGCGAAAAGGAATGTATTGATGCTCAGGTAACAGCATTATTAATTGATGTATGTTATTGACGTCAAATTTTTCGTAGAAAATAATATCATTTAATTGCATGTTAAGTTAAATAAGAGAATCAATATTTTCATATATGTAATTTATTTTTATAGCCTGCAGAAGCATCCGAAACAAGAATTCATGTTCCAGGGTTGGATGACGAAGTAAGTAATAGAAAATAAGCATTAAAAATTGATTGTTATGGATTCACTTATAAATTTAAATGCACAGTTTTTATATTCATTACAATGTACATTTCCTTTAATATTTTTAAAAATTAACCATTATAGACAAAAATTATAAAATATCGATAATTATTATAATATTTAACGACCTGATGATTTTTAGAATTGTTTTAAACCTTATTTAAACGAACTTTAAAAAAATTTGACAATCTTAACTGAAATTAATACGTCGCTTTTTAAAGAAAAGAAATCCCTGTATTTGTTAAATAAAATGATTTGCATCTTATTTTAATAAAAAAATTATTATTTTCAGATTGATGAACCACCAGAGAAAAAACCATGTAAAGAAACAGATAAGATGAATAAATAATTGTACAAGAGAGCTGTTAATGAAACAAAAAGTAACAAAGTGAAAGAAAATGAGTCGGAAATAAAGAAGGTGTGATAACGCTATTATACGAACATTACGTGAACATCTCACTTATTAGAAACAGATTATTTTGGTTATGTACAACAGTTGAAGATATACCTGAGTCGTTCGCGTATTTCTAGGGAATGGAAAGGAAAAATTTTTTAGAATGTAAGATAATGGTGGCACAGTGACGTGAAACTAATTGACGCGAGTTGAAGTACTTCAGTGTCAGATAGGTGAAAGACTATATAGCTGCCAAAAATCTGAACTTTGATGAGATTGAATGGCGCTTTGAAATATCTGTATAAAATGAACACTCGACGTTAATTATCTTTCATATATTCTTGGTGGCAGATTCACATCGGATTGTATAGAGTTTATTAGCGAGACTCTTCTTACCTTGGTTAGAAAACTGGATTGGCCAGAGTTAAAAACAATTACACATCACGAAATTTAATGAACCAAAATTTAAGTGACGACTGTTGCGACTAATGGATTTTTATTTATATTTATCTATTGATAATTTGATAATTCATTAATCGCAATTTTGTAAGTATGTATAGCTCATTTATTTCAAAACAAAATAAATTACGACAGTCAAAAAAAAAAACATCTATTATATTTAATCAAGATAATGATAGTTCATGGTAATTGAATCCTAATGCATCAGTTTTATTAGTGAAAAAAGAAAACTGATATTAGAGTGCAATTACTTATAATCGCTAACATGTTATAAATTTGTAATTTATTTTGTTTGAAAAATTCATCGTCATTAATTAGCAAAAAAATTTGGAATGTTCAAATTGTTTTTAATTTTATTTTCTAGCCAGGGATATGTCATACAATTCAAGTTTTACGTACACGTATGCCCGTTTTCCGAGTTCATCTGACATTCCTTGTGTCGTTCATTCTTAATTTATACTAAAAATTAAATTAAAAAAATTGTCATGATTATGCATGTAGATTATACTACTTTAATTATTTTCTCTTAAAATTCTTAAATCATATTTATTTATGAATAATGTAATTATTTTCACAATTTTAACTCTTGTAACAATAACTATACAAATGTTAAAAGTTTAGGTTATACTACGTATGTAGTTATTTTTGCTAGAGTATCTATTCAATATATTTACATAAAATACGCAAAAGAATAACAAAAAAAAAAAAAAAAAGTGGAATGGCACAAAGATATCAGATGTTTTAGATTAACAGAATTGTATATTTTAAAATCATTTTTAAAAAGCATATTATTTTGGCAACCCAAAGTTGATTGTTTCTAAAACATTTTTATAAATATGGATTATTAATGAAGAATAATATTAACAGCGTAATGATTTTTCGTAAAAAAGCGTTTATTTTCATTTAAATAATTATATTTCATGTTAATATTAAACAGAAGAAAAGTTCAACTTAGCTATCGAACGGCATGTTATGGAATTGTCCATTTATTGTTTGTTATGTTAAATGTTAAGTACATTAACTTTATGAAATTCTAGGTTATCCATTTGGAAAAATGTTTTCCAAAGTTAGATACAAAATTTATTATTCGAATTGCTATTGAAAGTTCTATATTATTAACGCTATCCGAATTCATTCTTGCCGTTCGATTGCTGATTTAGAAGTATTATTATTAAATAGTCGTATGCCGTCGTTGTGTTGATTCCAAATTGGTTTTCGATTCATATTTCTCTAAAATTTTCTATCCTTATTACAAAATTATTATTTTAATTCTATAATTTTATTACATTTCTTTTATATTCATTAAGTGTTTTCTGATATAAAATAATAATGTAAACGAGAGAAAGTGAACTTGATTGCTGCTTTGGATATTCTTTAAATATTTTTTGTGCGGGCCTAGTTCTTATAATTTTTTGTGGTATCAACATAATTATAATTACTATTATTAATACTGTGTGTTTGAGTATACGAACGATTTATAAAAAGTGCGTGAGTTTTGTGAGTGAAACTTGTTGCGCATGACGACGATTGGTTGAGATTATAATATAAATATAATAATATGAAAAAAAAGAATTACATGCTTACTTCCCTTTCACTGAAATTACAGTACTGTGCAGTTGAAGATTTGTTGCATTCCGTCTAAAATGAAATGTGTAATTTTTGCACGAAAAACGGTAAATTTTTATAATCGGAAATAAAAGGAATAATTGGTATTTTATTCATTGAAACATTAGTACATTTTTATAGCATAACTTATAAATACAGCGTATCTTTCACAAAAGAAAATAGGAGAGTACGTTTATTCATTATACACGAATTTAATACATAACATTTTTCAGAAAGAAACTGCCATTTACTAATATCAAGATTCAATAAACATGGTACTGAGATTTCTGTGCACTGGCAGTAATTTACCCATTAAAC
>UXGD01003774.1:0-19222 GCA_900474315.1 Torymus auratus
GCCGTGGCATCAGCATTCCGCTGATTGGTTGATTCTTTTAGGTAACGTTAGAGATTTCAAGAATTAACCAATCAGCTGAATGCTGAAACCACCACGGCGCAAACGGCACAGAGCACGGAGCATGCATGGCACGGAACACTTATGTACTTTATGCTTTACGATCATTTCAACTTAGAAAAAGTAAAGTATATGCTTTTATGTGTAGAATGTCACTTATTTGGTTTTAAAGTAAATCATTTATTTTTTTTCAATTGAAAAAAATTAATTCACTATGATCACCTTATATTTTCGAAAATATATACATGCACTATGATAATTATTAAATTTATTTGAATTTAGCCTCCACCAACCACTGGTACTGTGACCAGCGTCGGTCTCGCACTATTCTGACTGTAAGAAATGTATATCTATATTATCTACAAATTCAGGGAAATCTGCGACGAAACCCTAAATGTGGTTTTGAAAATTTTGTTGGAACACACCTATCGCACTTGGTTTTTCTTGTTGTTTGTAGTATACATAAGGGAAATTCGCTGTTGTACAACGCTTATCGAGGGGTATACTTTTTCTAGAACAAATTCTTACTTTTTAAGAAAATGGCAAAAAAAGTCCTTCTCGTTAAACCTCAGCTATTTAACCCAGAAACGATCTTCAAAAGTTACAAGGGTTTGAAGTTGAACGTCGAAAAGGCATGAAAATGCACAAATAGCAGAATCGGCAGATCCCACTTTTTTGCCTTTTCGACGTTCAACTTGAAACCCTTGTAACTTTTGAAGAAATCAACATTTTATAATTTAGAAAAAAAGGAATTAAAGCTCTTTTTTCTAGTTTTAATTTTGTTTTTGAAACTTTGAGTAGATCGTATCTGGGCTAGATGGCTGAGGTTTGAAGAAAAGGGCTTTTTTTGCCATTTTCTTAAAAAGTAAGAAGTTGTTCTAGAAAAAGTATAGCATTCGATGGACTCTGTTCAATCACGAATTTTTCTTATATATATACTACAAACAACGAGAAAAATCAGGTTTCGTAGGTGTGCTCAGAAAAAAAATTTTCAAAACCACATTTAGGGTTTCGTCGCAGATTTTGCTGCATTTGCGCGTATAGATATACATTCCTTTACAGGCAGAATAGTGCGGGGCCAACGCTGACTGTGACAGACGTGAACAGAGGAGATAGTACAGATACACATGCAGATAGCGTTAAAATGATGAAGGAAACTGATGAGGAGCTCAGAGAAGCTGAGAAAACTTCTTATGCTAAAGTTAAACAATTGGAGGAACAGTTCAACACATGGAAACTAAATAATGTCAATCACCCTGATATGGTTTGTCTTTTCTTAAATTTTACTGTATTATTTTACTAGTACCAGTATGTTATCCTTTTTGCATTCATAAAACAATATTTAAAAAAAGTTTTTTTTTAAATTTTTTTTATTGAAAATTTTATTGATTATTGCAAATTAAAAGTTAATAAAAATTTTTTATCCTCCACAATTCTAGACAGAATACAAACGGTATGAAGCCAAATAGATATCTTTGCGTGAGGGACTCCTTAAGTGTCGTGACCAAATGCGACGTAAACGTGAACACAGAACGACACGCGATTAACTTTAATTGACGTTCAATAAAATGTAAACGGATGATTTCATCAATAATGGAAGAACGTGGTCTCCGTGCAGTGCAGTGGGAGCTTTGATTTCATCAATGAAGATACCCGATGACGGCGATATCATATGCTGCCGCTCTAAACATTAATTTTATACAAAAACATTTAAGATTTTACACTGATTATGATTGTATTTTTCGTTTGAAAATTTTCTAATTAAACGAAAAACGTCTGCGGAATTATGTATCGTCTGTTTTTTTCAGTTTTTTTATTTAGTTTCTCGAGAGAAGAAAATATACATTGCTGTGAATTACGAATTGCGTAGTATTACATATAGAATGAAGAAAAGCAATAAAAATAAATAATGTAATATAAAAAACAAAACAATTTCTAAACTTGTAAAATGATTGTGAGAAAATGGGAGAATAATAACCAATGTTTAAGTGTCGATCTTGGTTAAGGATTATCACTATAAATGAGAAAATAGTACATTGTGCAACTACGCCGGAGGCGCCCTCGTGAACCATACTCGTGCTCAATCATCATCCTCGCTAGAAACAGTGAATTGCTCCCTTGTTATACACATAGTACTTTTTTAAAAGTGCAGGAATAGGACCTTCTTTTACATGAATCTTCTGTTCCTCCCACTACTCCAGGGGACCTCGCTGAACGCTCGAAATGTTCGATTTTTCATTCGCTTTTCTACGCAGAAAAAGGGCCTTTTTCCTACACGTGTAAAAATAATTGTGTGGAATGAACATGAGAGTGCATGTAAGGTCGTGGACTGTGAAGGTGTTTTGTGGGTGGTGCGATAAGTTAATTATGAATGAATTATTAATTACACACGTACGAGAATATTATCCAGTATATATTACATGCGTTATTTCATAAATACTGAAAATTAGATCGAAGGTTTATTGCTCCTTTTGTCTCTATAAATAAAAAATCAACATTGTACAAATAAATTTTTGGTTTTATATCCCCTTATCACACTTTTTACTTAATTTTATTTAGTATAATACACGTATAGATGAAACAAAATTACTTTAAAATTTTCGTAGTTTTTGCGAATTTTATTTTAACAATTTTTCAATGAAAAATACAAAATTTTTTATATTATAATTACTTATTTGTTCCTTTATTTTACTTTTAAATGGCTGCCGGTATATTCTACTCCGACGGGCCACTATTTTAAAATATTTAAAATATTGCATAATTTTCAATGAATTTAATGAATGATTGTGAATTATTTAGCATACATGCTTTATTTAAAATTTACTTTAATTACGATTTATTCTTTCTATTGTTTGTAAACAAGAAGTGGTATTTTCTGACATTTTGAAAAGACAACGTTTTTTTATAAATTAATAATCGGTCCTATATTTTATTTTGTTTAATTATACCTATAAACTATAACAAATTAACATGGAATAAATGTTAAAAAACATTTTCAATTCAAAAATGTCGATTGATAAATAATGTCGATTGATAAATCGAAAAATGTCTCATAATAAAATATGAAACAAAGTACTTTCAGTTATGTATGAAATATAAATATTAATATTTATTATGTACCAATGTCTATTTCGTAGAAATTTTAAATATTTAAAATATTAAATTATATTTTCGCGCCACTTTCCATTTGAGATAGTGTCATTTCCGTTATTCCATCTCTGAAAAGTATCACTGATCATGCATTGATACACGACGTTACCGTAGTCAGGTGACCGTAATTAAAACTTCCCAGAATGCCTGATGCGGGATGCCAGTTTGCCTGATGTGCCAGTGTCGGACACCAGTCTCGTCTTGAGTTGTACAAGAGTTGGATCTATAAATAGAGTTTATAGGGATCAAGACAATTGTTACATTTTCTTCCATATAGTAACTAAAGTATTATAAGTGAACGATAATTATTATCGTTTTTTTTTTATGTTTTTCGTTAAAAAACGAATAAATCTGAGTTACAGGCTAACTCAAATTCAACTTATGAAGGTTAGGTACGTAACTTTCTTGAACATACAATAACATCATTAATTCGCTTTGCACTATTGCCCCTTCTTTTGCAACAAATAAAAACCAGCAAATCGCAAGGAAATAAAAGCGTGCATCAACCTGCAACGTTTCTGAATCGTCGCAATGTTTCAGGTTAGCCATTGCATCAACCTAAATTCACTGACGGTCAAAAAACGTCGAGTGAGCGCTGCGCAGAATCCGCTCTCTACTAGCGCGCTGGCCTCGGAGCACGCCGCGCCAGCAGCCAGCGACAGCCATTCGCGCTTCCGGGACGGCGCAGTCCGCATCTAGAGGATTCCGTCGCCTGCCCATAGCTGCCAGCCAGTGTGTGTGTGTGTATGTGTATACACAAGTTATCACACCGAGCGGCCTGAGGACGACGACGATGAGTGTACAGTGATATATAGAGCTGCTGGTAGAGCCGTCGCCGTCGTCGCAAGCATCCTATACCTACCCTGAGGGAGGAGAAAGGACAGAGTGAGAGAAACGGGATAGAAACGCAGCCGCCGCCACCGTCGTTGCGACTCCAATGTGTAAGTATCTAGCGAGAGCGCAAACAAAGACGATGTGACCTTATTTTTTAATTTCATTAATCCAATAATGCCCTCGCTAATTAATCAGCGAGATTAATATGTGTATTTTCGATGTAACGCGGGGAGAAAGCGCGGTAAACGAAGAGCCTCCGACGATCGATAACGTCGCACGGTAGTAGCAAACCCGCCGCCCGAATGAGTGTCGTGTGAACACGCGCATATATATATATTACCCATTTTGCCTAATACGATGTCCCCCAGATGCATTTTGGACGAGTTCACGCACTGCTGACACATGAGGTCTACGATATAGGCATTTATACAAGCGCACGTGCGCGAAAAGACGCGTCATGTACGTATATGTCCCGCAGTCAACGTCGACGGAACGCCGAGCCATTTTGCGCGCATCCCGTCGCGCACGGAACGGCGTCCACTTTTTGATTCCCCTTCACCGACCACCCGAGCCCCCTCCCCCTTCGTTCTACATGCAAGCACGCGCGCCTGCCATTGCGACTCTGAGCGCACTTTTTGCGCCTGCATCGGTGCATCTCCTCGAATGTCTCTCCCTCACCCGTACAGATGTAGGTATCCTACATAAGAACACATACGGGGTGGTGAAGCTGCGCACGAGGAGCGCGAGATGTTACACGGGGAGTCAGCTCCCCCTCTACCCGCGCGGAAAAGATGGAGGATATGAAGAGGGAGCCCCCATCGCGGTCGATGTTTCATGATACTACTGCGCTGATGCTGCCTGCAGGCCCAGGAAGCGTTGCATGGCTTATATATATATATCTTACGGCGCACACGGTGCATATAGATATCGGATTTCCCCTCGCATGAGTATACTCATGTTATATATAAGAATGAAAGGATGAGGGATATACGGTGATGGTGGTATAGTAATGGTACTTGAGTACGTAAGGTATAATCTATCGAGAGTTATGTAACGAGATTAAAATGAACGTACAGATGAATGTGCGAAATTGTGAGTGTTTGTCCTTATGCAGACCGGAGTGTGCCTGTGTGTGCATATGTGTGTGCATCTGAGAAATTAATCTGGCTTTGGTCAAGGTATCAAAGTCGTTTTAGAAAGTAGTCTGTATTAAAGCCAAAGATTTTTACCTTTGTCCTGATTAGGGGAAGGCTGTAGGTATTCAATTACAAATTTCTATATTTGATTTTTCACATTTCTCGATTAATTTTCGTATTTTCAAAATTATCAAAGCACATGCACAATCTGTTTATTTCAAAGAATGTGCTTCTGCTCGAATATTAGAGAAAATATGTGTATATTAAAAAATAAATTTGAAAAATCTGTGAATGTGGGTAAGCATGTATAATGCATGTGAATAAGGCATCCTCTTAATAGCAGTTGTTGAGCAACAGTTATTGGTAAGATTTTATCAAAAAAGGTATTTATACCTACCTGTTAAGAATGTTTAGTTCTATATTACAAGTTTATATTATTAAAATTTTTTTATTTAAATTATAATTTGATCTTATATCCTTTTGTCATTAAGTTTTAATATATTTTGTTAGCATTTTTGCTGTGACCAAGAAAGTGTTAAAAGAGAAGGCAATTGAAAAAAAAATTTTAAATATAGAAATAATTTACTACACTGCTCTATCTGATAAAGCTGAAGCTACCCACCAGACTACCCGTCAAACATACCTGTATATACATGGGGTGTATATATACAGGTATTTTTGGCAGGTAGAGTATTGCAGGGAGCTTCAGCTTCATCTCTATGTAAGATCGATTTAAATTCTTAAAATTAATATTCAAATCTGTGTGTCTATGTGTTCAGATAAATTGAGTGTATGTGCATCTGTGTGTGTGTATATATATATATATGTCTATGTACATGTGTATGTTTGTAATTCTGAGAGTGTAATTGTTAGATTTATTGACAAAAATATTAAATAGGTCAAGAGATTTTATTTTGTTTTATTCCCTAATTTTGTGTCTGGCTCTTGGTTGATGTTTTACAAACTTGAGAAAATGAGTAAAGGATGCATTGTTTAAAAATTTAATTATAATTATATTTTATGTGCTCAATATACCAGTACCTCTACCATAATATTTAATTTGAACTATATAACCCTCATTTTAAACTCAAAAAAATTCACCCTAAATTTTGCTGTTACATAAATTAATATATTTTATTCATTAGCTTACTCATTGTAATCAGTGCGTGACTCGTTCTACAATTTCTTTTGTAAATTATACATTTCATAAATATTGCATTTCGCAAAATAATTGCTAATATAAGAATTATTAAAAATGTTACTTTTTCATACTTTATAGTTTTAAGTTTAATTTAAATACAGTATTAGGTAAAATATTGAAAATTCATTTTTTTTTCTTTTTTTCTTTTTTAAATAAAAGAATTTCAAATGTGTCCCTATCTTAGTTTGTAACCCAAATTTAAGATACTCTTACAAATAATTTTCTATTCAAAGAAAACCTTATTATAATAAATAAGTTATATATAAATTAGAATAATTATTAGATTACAAAATACTTTCTTTTACATATTTTAAATATTTTTATTGAATATCCCGAAAACTTGCTTTATAAAATCTATAATCCAAATCATAAAAATAGTTACTTTTCTCATAGTTGTAATAAAACATTTCTATACAGTGACAGATAAATGCATAATGAAAATTCAATAATGTCAAATAATTATATTTGTTTTACATAAAAAGAAAATAATTTATAATTAAATATTTTACAAATATTTTTTTAATGTTATTTTGTCATTGTTTAATTCATTTCTTATAAATGAATGTGACTACACCAAATTATGTTATTAAGTATAAAAATAAACTATTTAATGTTTATTTATCAAAAATATAAGATTTGACATAACATTTATAAAATATATTTTTAAAATCAATCAATTATTTAATGAAAAATAAGGTGTATATTATCAACTCACCTTTGTAAAGAATATTGTGCAATAAAAATCATTGAAAAAACATTTTTTAAATATTTAAATGAATCATATTGACGAATGATCATTGTCTATTGAAAAAAGTATATGAACGAATAATCATTTATCTATTGAAAAAAAATTATTAATATTGTTCGTAATTAATTTCTGTTACTTCTTAATTTGTAAAATGATTTCTGAAATAATTTTTTTTCTTAATTTTTTATATATATATTCTTTTGAAAAATATAATCTTATTTATTTTTCATTAAAAGAATGCCTATCTTAATGTATTAGTATATAGAGTTGGTGTATCATATTCTATTTAACAAATAAAAAAGTTTTTGCGGATTCTGAGACTTACCCATGCTTTGTATGTAAATTATGAATCATTTTCCAAAATTTTGACTTATTCAGCTAATTGCGTCCTTGCATGAACAATAAATTTATATTTTATTAAATACGTCATGTAGAATGGAAAGGAATAATTGACACCTATTTTTTCTACTTTCAGTTAGTTAAAAATTGAAAGAGTTTAAGTTCATTGAATTTTTCCCGTGACATCACATTCATATTTCACTGTGACATCATAAAGGCTACGACTGTTAAAAAAGAACAGTGCACAGACACAAGAATTAACATTGGTTGTATATCTATATATATCAAGAATAGCAAGGAACGTGCAGTTCCTCATATATATATATATATAATCAATGCTATTCCTTGTGTATGTGCATCTGACAGCCGGCATGACGCCATATGATGTCATTCCATGATCGGTCCACATATACTATTACTTTAAAAACATTTATATGGAAAATTTCGAGAAAGTTACACTTTCTCAGTAGGAAAAATGCCGGCTGTCAGAAGGTTAGGACTGGTTAGTAGATGAATTGAAAAAATTAAAAGTTGAATTGAACAAAAATAATAGAAAATGTAAAAATGTTTAAGTATGTTTTACATAAATTCTGCTATTTCTTAAATAACTATTAACATGATCAAAGTTTATTTAAAATCAAACTAATGAGTTCCAATTTTCTTTTTAATGCTGATTTAATACTCTTTAAGTAATTTGAACTTGCTTTCAGTTAACTGTGAACAGTATATTTTTGAAATTTGTACTATACTTTTGAGTATAATATACATATTAATTTGGCATTCCAAAAAGTATTTCAAAGATGTTTTATGATTATTATTGCAGTATCCTTCAAAGAAGACTCCTTGTTTTTCATTAATATAAATCCTTTACAACTAAGGTAAATAATAGTAAAACTACTAGTTACAAAAACTACAGTTCAGCTAGGATGTACCCTTAATAAAAAAAAAAAAAAAACAACTTATTTTGTATAAAATACTTGGGAACAATTACCTCTCTTTATGCTATGCATAATGCATGGACAAATTGTAAAAGTAATGATACAATAAGTGTTATTAATAATACAAGCGTATCTGTCCTGAATGAAATTATTTTAAAAAACTATTACTGTTCCTGAATCCCATATAGAAATAAACCATATAATAACATGTAATACATAAATATTCATAAAGTAAATCTAATAATCTTTTCTTACACTTATTTATTCTTTAGCTTACATACCTTGAGATCAAATATTTTATATTAATCTATGTATATCTATAACAAAAATCTTTTCTCCTTCATACAAAATAGCCTATAGCCAAAAGGACATCTTTTAATAAATCATCGGAAATGCATTAGCTAGCAGAGTCTGTAGCTAGAGTAAAAAATATGCAAAATTGGAATCAATGGCCAGTACCATCTGGTACAGTTTCGGCTCCTATGCCCCCACCACCAACAGGATATACTGCACCTGGTACTGATCCTATGGCAACAATGCAAGCATATATGCAATATTATAATCAACCAGTAAGTATAAAAAAATCATGATTTCATCTTGAGTGGAGAAAAAAATTTTATAGCAAAAATTTTGAAAATACTTGAATTTTCTCTGTACTTTGTGAGTTCATAGTATATATACTAAGATATACGGAAGTATTATGAAACTGAGCAGCAAGTCTCTTGCAGGTGAACATAGCCTACTTTATTCCCTAGGGGCATAATCTACTCTTTGCATACTCAGCAGAAATTTATTTGTGTTTAATCCCTGATTTTACGATTGAAAACATCACAACCTCACTTCTAGAAACTGCAAAGCCTATGCACATTTCTCTACTTTTTTCCCCACAACTATTTAGTGCATGCAGCACTAGCTGGTAATATAGTAGAGAAAGGAGCATGCGTGTCAGTTTCTTGGAGGTAGCACAGGTTGCGTTTTATTCATTGTAGTCACAGAATAAACCCAATACTGTATGCCAGGGTATGCTAAACATATATTTTTTTGTTATACAAATATTTGAAAATTAATTTCTAAACAGTTTATTAGTTTAACTAGCGTTAAATGGCGTGTTACACACGTCTCTGTTCGTCTTTTGTTTTAAAAAATTCGATATTCGTTAAAACAATAGTTCTCGAATAGAATTTTTATATAAAGGATACTATTTTACATCATTTTACATTTTAATGTTATTTTACAAAATAATGTGAAAACATGTGATCAACAATGATTATATTTTTTGTATTAAAATTCATATGAGAAACAAAATGAATTAAAAATATTGAAAGATCGGGTTTGATTATGCAAATTTATTATAGAGTTGGATATATGAAGTAATAGCTTCCTTGCTACAGAATTTATTTAATTATTGTTTTATTTTTCATATGCAGAAACAAGAATCTTAAAATTTTTCTGTTACTAGGCACCCAGTGGTTATACACCAGAACAATGGGCTGCTGCACAACAGCAAAACTGGGCTCAGTGGCAGCAATGGCAACAACAGTATCAGCAATGGCAAGCACAATATGGCGAGAAGGTAAAACGCTATATAAATGCTTATTAAGTCATATTAAACAAAAAAAAATTGTACTCATTTTAAATTTTATTTCAGTATCAAGAAACCATGAAACAATATGGTGTAGCTCAAAGTGGTCAAGCACCACCTTTGCCAATGACTTCACAGCCTCCACCTCCTCCACCTAAAGATGAAAATAAACCTCCATTGCCACCAGCAAGTGCTGTTAGTACATATGGATATACAAGTGCACCTCCTGTAAGTTGAATATTACTATATATATATTTTTTTTTTAAATAATATTTTTAAATATTATCAACAGTTTTCTAATTTACTTAACGATCATTACAACTTATAGGAAAAAGTAAAATATGTTTTTAGGCATAACCGCTTCTCGGGAGAGTCTTATATTTATGTGTAGAATCTCACTTATCTGGTTTTAAAGTAATTCATTTATTTTTTTTTTTTAATTGAAAAAAATTAATTATTAAATTTATTTGAATTTAGCCTCCACCAACTACTGGTACTGTGACAGGCGTGAAAAGAGGAGCTAGTACAGATACTGATGCAGATAGCGCTAAAAAGATGAAGGAAACTGATGAGGAGCTCAGTGAAGCTGAGAAAACTTTTGATGCTCAATTTAAGCAATGGGAGGAAAAGTTCAACACATGGAAATTACAAAATGCTAATCACCCTGATAAGGTTTGTCTTATCTCAAATTTTACTGTATTATTTTACTGCTACCGGTATGTTATCCTTTTACCATTCATAAAACGATATTTAAAAGGTTTTTTTTTTTCCAACAAATTTTTTTTATTAAAAATTTTATTGATTGTTGCAAATTAAAAATTAATAAAAAATTTGTTATCCTCCACAATTCTAGACTCAATACAAACAGTATGAAGCCAAATGGACATCTTGGCGTGAGAAACTCATTGAACGTCGTGAACAAATGCGACGTAAACGTGAACAGCAGAAGCTCGCGGCAGCCGCGAAGAGTGAAAGTGAAAAGAAGGATATGCCAGGTGGTGATAAGATAATGAACATTCTTTCTAGTACTGAGAATCAGGGACTCATTAATAATTTGCTAGGAATAGGAAAAACTTTAGGTCTGACATCAAAGTCAGATCAAACGGCGGCTACCTCGACAACATCTGTAGCTTCAGTTGCCTCCACAGGTGGGATGCAACAACCAATGGTTGCCCCATCTGTTGCAATGACGCCTATGATGCAGCCTGATATGACCCAAGCTTGGGCTCAGTGGAACCAATACAATCCGGTGATGAGTACAGGTATGGGGGCTCCAATGGCACAAACTATGAATACTCAGATGCCTCAGTACGGGATGACTATGCAGCCCATGAGTGCGGTACCTCCGACTCAAATGACTGCAGCTGCGCAACATCCGCCAAATTTTTCTCAACCACCGCCAAGTTTCCAGCCTCCAAATTTCTCGCAACCACCACCAGGATTTTCTCAACCACCTCCAACGGTCAATACAAATCCGCCACCTCCACCCGCATCTCAGCCACCTGCTGTTAATACTAATTTGCCGCCTCCAAATCTTGGTAACATGCCGTCATCAATGGGAGGCAATAGTAACTTCAGTGGAAGTAATCAACAACAAAGATGTCCACCGTTAATGAATAAGGACAATAATCAAAATCAAAACAATCAATTTGCCTCACAAAGTGGAAATAATCAATTTGGACAACCTAATGCGAACAATCAGTTTAGGCAAAATCAGAATGATAATCAGGGTGGTAATTTTAATAACATGAGAGGAAATATGAGAAATGATTATGATCAACAAGGAAATCAAGGTAATGACAACTTTAACCAAGGAAATAAAAATGATTTCAATAAAGGCAACTTTAATCAAGGAAATGACAATTTCAATGAAGGAGGCAGCAATTATGGTAATGATAACAGATTTGGCAAATCGAACATGGGTGGCAACTTCGGTAAAGGAGGACAAGATAATTATAATGATAATTATAACAAGAACTACGATAATTCACAGGAAAATCGTAATGATAATTACAATGATAACAACTTCAACGACAACTTTAATCAAAATAAATTTGGAAACAAACAAAATAATCAGCAACAATACGAAGATACTATGTCACCAGAGTTAAAGAAACTTATGGAAAAACGTAAAGCAGCTATGGATGTTTTCAAACCCAGTACCAATTTCAACTTCGATACATCATCTAATGTAGGATCTCTGAGAGACAGTTTCAAAAAAGTTGCAGGTGACAAATTTAGTAAAGGGAACTTTGGACCTCAAGGACGATCAGGTAGTGGATACGATTCATCGGATGATTTTGGTGGTTCACAGTCTGGAAATTTCAAAAATCAAGGTTTTGACCACAGGGACAATGACTTTGACTCGCCAGAAAATGATGATTTTGATAATTTTGGACCACGAGGTTCTGGACCTAATAATTATGGATCGAGTGGTTCTGGATCGAACAATTTCGGACCTAGAGGTTCTGGGCCCAACAACTTTGGACCTAGAGGATCAGGTTCCAATAACTTTGGACCAGGAGGTCCCGGAATGAACAATTTCGGACCCAGTGGCTCTGGGTCGGGAAATTTCGGGCCCAGAGGTCCAGGTCCCAACAACTTCGGTCCTGGACAAAATAACTTTGGTAACAATGGTCCAAATAATTTCGATAATAGAGGACAGGGATCTAATTTCGGAAACAAAGGTCCACCACCATTCGGTAACAGAGGACACGATGATTTTGGTAACAATGGGCCAAATAAGTTTGGAAATAGAGGTCCCAATTTTGATAACAGAGGACCTGATGATTTTGGTAACAACGGACCCAATAACTTCGGAAATAGAGGATCCAATTTCGACAATAGAGGGCCCGATGATTTTGGCAACAACGGACCTAATAACTTTGGAAAGAGAGGTCCCAATTTCGACAATCGAGGACCCAACGATTTAGGAAATCGTGGTCCCAATGATTTTGGAAATCGTGGTCCCAATGATTTTGGAAATCGCGGACCCAATGATTTCGGTAATCGAGGCCCTAATGATTTTGGTAATCGAGGTCCTAATGATTTTGGTAATCGAGGCCCGAACGATTTTGGAAATCGAGGCCCGAACGATTTCGGAAACCGTGGTCCGAACGATTTTGGGAATCGTGGACCGAATGAGTTTGGTAATCGGGGTCCGAATGATTTCGGAAATCGAGGTCCGAACGATTTCGGTAATCGGGGTCCAAACGACATGGGAAATCGGGGTCCAAATGATTTTGGTAACCGAGGTCCGGATGATTTTGGAAATCGTGGTCCTAATGATTTTGGAAATCGTGGACCTAATAATTTTGGAAATCGAGGCCCTAATGATTTTGGTAATCAGGGACCGAAAGATTTTGGTAATCAAGGACAAAAAGACTTTGGAAATCAAGAGCCAAAAGATTTTGGAAATCAAGGATCGAACGACTTTGAAAGTCATGAGCCAAAAGATTTTGGTAATCAAGGGCCGAAAGATCTTGGTAGTCAAGGACCAAAGGCAGGTTTCAGTGATAAGGGTCTTCATAATATTGGCAACCAAGATCACTCAGACTTTTCTAATGATGCTATTCCTAACTTTGCTCGCGATGGTCTTCCTCTCCCAACGAAAAAGAAGAAGAAGAAGAAGAAAGGAAACGTTGAAAAAATTCTAGATGCTACACCATCCGGAAACAAAGAAAACAGATTTAGTAATCCTATGAATAACCTAAATCAAGGACCGCAAAGTAATTTCAGTTCTAATAATGACTTTGCCGTTCCACCGATGCAAGCGCAGAATCAACCTGATTTCGCAAATGATAATGCGAATGAATTTCATAACAAACCACTTGATCCGAATGCAAAGCTTAATATTGATAGAAACGAATCAGTTGTATCTAAAGACGACAATACTAAAATTATGGAATCTACGAATACTGATAGTAACAAACAATCTGAACAGATTAACCCTATGCTAGATGAATCTGCTTGGATTCCATGCGATGAAGAAAATCATGATGGTCAATTAACTAATGCTCCAGTATCGACAGAAAATACTGATGTACTTGCTAACGCTAGTCATCATGATCAAGGATCGCATAACAACGAAGAAAATGTACAGGCTAAAGACAAACAAAAATCGGATACTTTGCCATTTATGGGAGTAGAAGATCCTAAAGCAGAGGATCAAAACTTAGAACCGCCCCCAGAGGAACCAAACGTAGCAAGAATAACAACTTTGGAAGAACCCCCACCATTTGCGGATGATATGTGTAATGAAGAGAATTTCAATGAACCTCATTGCAATGACGATTTTGGGAAACCACCACCAGGTTTTAATCGAGGTGGTTTTAATGAGAGACCTTTTGGAGGACCAAATCAAGGAGACTTTAGACGAGACGATGTTGGACCATTCAATCTAGGACCTTTTAATAGAGGTCCACCACCATTCAATGAACGAGGAGGATTTAATCAGCCACTTGGGCCGCCTGGCCCACCGGGTCCACAAGGCCTACCTGGACCTCAAGGACGCCCTGGACCATCTGGTATGAAAGCAATTCCTTCATTGTTGTCTTTAAAGATTGCTCCTCCCCCCATGTTAAAACCTAATCGATCTGAATCACTTGATAAACAAGATGATGATTTAGATATTAATAAAACGTTTGATAATGACGGACCGCCAAATAAAGACCGTAACTTTGGTTCTGGACCGTTTGGTTCTAACAAACCATTTGGAAAAGATGGACCAATAGATATGGATAGAAATTTTGGCCCTGGACCGTTTGGGCCAAACAAACCTCCGTTCGGAAGAGATGGCCCAGATCAAAACAAACCTCCATTTGGAAGAGATGGCCCAGAACAAAACAAACCTCCCTTTGGAAGAGATGGCCCAGAACAAAACAAACCTCCCTTTGGAAGAGATGGACCAGAACCATTTGGACCCCATAAAGGTCAATTTGGAAGAGATGGTCCGGAACCATTTGGACCCAACAAAGCTCCTTTTGGCAGAGATGGACCCGAATCATTTGGACCCAACAAACCTCCCTTTGGTAGAGATGAACCATTTGGAATCAACAAAGCTCCTTTTAACAGAGACGGTCCTGAATCATTCGGGCCCAACAAAGTTCCGTTTGGCAGGGATGGCCCTGAGCCATTTGGACCGAACAAACCTCCCTTTGGAAGAGATGGTCCCGAACCGTTTGGGCCAAGCAAAGCTCCGTTCGGCAGAGATGGCCCGGATTCATTTGGACCAAACAGACCTCCTTTTGGAAGAGATGGCCCTGAGCCATTTGGACCGAACAAACCTCCTTTTGGAAGAGATGGCCCTGAGCCATTTGGACCCAACAGAGCTCCTTTTGGTAGAGATGGCCCTGAACCGTTTGGTCTAAATAAACCTCCCTTTGGCAGAGATGGTCCTGAACAGTTTGGACCAAATAAACCTCCTTTCGGAAGAGACGGCCCTGAACCATTTGGACCACGTAAAGGACCCTTTGGTAGAGATGGCCCTGAACCTTTTGGACCAAATAAAGGTTCATTTGGAAGAGATAGTCCAATAGATATGGATAGAGGTAGTGGTCCTGGTCACATTGGACCAAACAAGCCACCATTTAGTCGGTTCGACAAAGATTGTTTAAGTAACAGAGATTTTGAATCTGAATTAATTAATAAAGACAGTTCTAAAGATACAGGTAAAAAGTTCGATCCTCTTGGTCCTAATAAACTTTCCGAAACTGATAAAACATTAGAAGAGAAAAACAAACTATCAGATAGCGATATATTTGGACCAGGATCGAATCCCCCGCCAAAAGACGAATTAATGTTAAATAAAGGTGATGCTGAATCTTGTACAGATCCTGATCATAAGGAACAGTCTGCTTTGGAAAGTGATATTGGTGAAGTCGGGGATTTACAAAAAGAAAAACCGGATCCAGTTACTGATTTAAACCTGGATTTTACTGAAGATACATTTGATCCTTTACCTCTACCTGAGATTAATCTGTTGGAAAAAGATAAGAATATAGCGTTTGAAAATATCCCAGGTGATGATGAACCGGAAAATGTAGCTCCTAATGAAAAAGAAGATATCGATGGTGGGCTGAATTCTGAAAAGACCTTAGATGATAAAGTATCCTCAAATAATCGCAAAAATCTCAGCAGCTCTGATGATTTAAACGATGTTATACCTTGCGAACCTGATACTGGACTAAAGAAAGATGTGGATAGCCGTAAATTTGGTTCTGGACCTCCTGGGCCGTTTGGACCTAATGACAAGCCAATGAAATTCGATAATCGTAAATTTGGTCCTGGTCCATTTGGTCCTAAGGATGGATCAATGGATGTCGATAATCGTCAATTTGGAGCTGGTCCGTTGGGTCCGTTTGGCCCCAAAGATGACCTGATGGATGTTGACAATCGGAAGTTTGGTCCTGGCCCTCCTGCTCTATTTGGCCCCAAGGATGGGCTAATAGATATTGACAATCGCAAATTTGGACCTGGTCCACCCGGTCCGTTTGGCCCCAAGGATGGTTTAATGAATGTTGATAATCGTAAATTTGGTCCTGGACCTCCAGCACCATTTAGTCTTACTGACGGATTAATGGATATAAATAATCGTAAATTTGGTCCTGGACCTCCTAGTTCGTTTGGTCCCAATGATGGACCTATGGATAGTAATCGTAAATTTGGTCATGGACCTCCTGGACCCTTTGGCCCTAAAGATGGACCAATGGATCTAGATAATAGGAACTTTGGTCCTGGGCTATTTGGTAATGGTCCTCCAGGTCAATTCGGTCCAGGAGACAGAAGATCACTGGGTGTAAATGAGCCCTTTAATAAACCTGGACCTTACGAACATATACGGCGAAGTGGAAATGAAGATTTTAGGGTCCAGGAGCCTGAATTCTGTATCGGTAAACAATTTAATTATAATCACGGAGGTACACCAGTTGATAAATCTTTAGAATTTTTAGCACCTACAAAAGTTATTGATTACTCGCACGAGAAGCGTACTACAGCTGTGTGTGAATTCAAAGAGCCTGTTGGCATTTATGATTATGGCCATGGAAAATTAAAACCTTATGTTCCCAATCTGATTCAAGATTTCAAAGATTGGCAAGATAGTGAACAGAATATAAAAGCGTATAATGAAGAGATGAAAGAAAGAAGTGAAATAATGGGTAGAGTATGGACTGTAAGTTCACCAAAACCTGTTTCTGATAAAGACAGGCCTTTCTGGGATGAGCCTGGAATTTTATCAATCGAAAATGACAAAGAAGAAAATGAAAAAGACCGCGATGAACGTCGAAAAGATAAAGACAATGATCGTCGTGATCGAGACAGGGATGACCGACGTGATAAAGATCGAGACGATCGTTTGACCATCAGTGAGAGACTGCGCGAAAAAGATCGTGAAAAGGAACGTGAAAAGGACCGTGAAAAAGACCGTGAAAAGGATCGCGACAGGGATCGCAATAAGGATCGAGAAAAAGACCGGGAGAGAGACCGTGATAAGGACCGATCGCGCGACAAAGTATCCGATCGCAATAGAACTGACAAGGATCGGGATGAAAGATACCGAGATGGTGATCGCTTCGGTGATCGAAGTCGTGATCGAGACCGTGATCGTTATAGAACTTCCGATCGTGATGGAGATAGAAATCGCGACAAAGATAGAGATGATCGTCATAAAGATCGCGATGACAGATACAAAGAAAGAGATGACCGGTACAAGGATCGTGGATACGATAAAGATCGAGGCCACGATAAAGATAGGGACGATAGGTATAAAGATAGAGGATATGATAAAAGAGAAGATAGATATAGAGATCGAGGCGATAAAGATTCAAAAGATAGAAGAGAGGGATCAGAGAAAGACAAGGATCGTGATGACAAGAATTTGGAAAAAGATGATGATTTACGAGCTAAACGTGATAAGCCAACAGAACAGAAAGATGGCGAACCAATGGTTATTGATAAAAATTCTAGTCCAGGTAAAATAATAAATTCTTCAATGATTACAAAAACGTTATTTTTTATTGGATAGATAGAGCAAAGTCAACTTTATTGTTTGTTTAGTTTTTTCAATAATAAAATTTACTTATAGTAAATGATTATTATATTTTTCTTAATTAATTTCTAAAACTAAATATATTATTAATTAATTTACTTTAAAATTTAAGTTAGTAATTTATTTGATTCTTAATATGGTTTTTATTTTCAACAGACAAGAATAAAGATCAAGAAGATAAAGGAAGTAAATCAAAAGAGCAAGAAAAAAATGATGACAGGTAACAATTAGTGAAAATAGTATTTACTTTTTTATTTTGTAATAAGAAATTTTCGGTCTTCTATTTCTTAGTACTTATTTTATTATCTGTTTATTAATAATTAAAAAATGCAAAAAATTTTGAAAGGTTATTAATTAAACTTATAAATAAAAAAGCAGTTATTTTGACTGTTTTTGAATTGATGACTTATAAAAGATATAGTTAACAGCAAAAAACAAAAAAAAAAAACAAAAAAAATCCACCTCAAAATTCATTGCTGTATACCATTTGGATTCATTTGCATAATTTTTTGAATCATTTGTTAGTGCAGTAATATCTGCCATCCCCTCTTCGTTAACTTTTTGTTAACAAATGTTTCTATGCAATTGTCTCAATTTTGATAGATCTAAGGGAAGTATTAGCTGGTCGGATCCTGCTGCCACTAATCCGACTGAAACTACTCCCCAACAGGAATCCAGGTATGCAATTATCATTCTAATGATTTCGAAATTGCATAATTTTTTACATCCTCTACTTCCTAAATGATCAATTAATAAAACTAGCGAAGATTTGAAATGTTTTTACAGTTTGCATATTAATCTGTCTACTAAATTTAATCTTATCACAGTTAGCATGTGACCTGTAAATCATCTATATTTATTAAACTGTAAAGTTAGTCTCTTAATTGGATCATATCATAACTGTTTACTGAACATGAATAAGTGTCAAAGTTATTTTTATATTTATAACAAATAAAGTAAATGAAATAGGTAAACTTTCTTAAACTTTTAGAAAGGCTTCTTTTAAAGTTTTCTAGAAAGTGTAAGAAATGATACTTTTCATTTTTTTTTTTTTTTTTTTTTTATCTTTTTTTTTTTTTATCAATTTATATAAATATATTGTAACTTTAACACTTATTGTGTTTATATCATCATTAATGAAATATAGAAACAGTTTATATATATATATATATACACTGTTGTTATATATA
>UXGD01003775.1:0-19221 GCA_900474315.1 Torymus auratus
GGAATCGAACGTGAGCCCTAAGCGATGTTTGTTTTGGGAAGCAAGCACCTTGCCGCCTGAGCCAAACACCGCTCTGTATTGATTTATTTTAATAAACAACGCTAAATTTTTAGATCTTAGTTTGTCAAAGATCATCTTTGAAACCTTCTGTAAAATGTTGTATATTTGATATCAAATGTTAATATGTACATAGAGTATATTATTACTTGTTTTAAACTCAAGGTAAAAATTGCAGAATAGTACTTATAAGATATGTGCTTTAGACAGCAACATTAGATTTTTCAAAATACATACTAAGGTATTACAAAAAAACCGCTACCAATTTCTTGGTCTGTAGCTTCCTAAAACATAATTTGCTGATCCCTTTAATGAATTTTTAATAACAAAATTTATCATTTTTGCAATAATTTATGACATAATTATAATTAAAGTTTGTTTGAGATTAAATTCTACGATAGTAACGTAAGTTTGATAAATAAAATGATGAAATTTTTCTTATACTATTTTAATTATTCTGCAGTTTTGAATACTTAGCATCAAGAATTCAATCTTGAAAATTCAGGTATATTATATTTTGGCGCCTATACTATTTAGACCAATTCAATGATTCTACAACTACAAATCAAAACAGTCTTATTGTATCGACAGATTTCATCCATCACTCTTTTAAAAGAGGATAACATCATTAGGAAGTTAAAAGTTAAAAAAAAAAACAATTTTTGTTAACAACAAAAGAACCGTGATAGCTAGAAAAATGATTTTTGTTTAGAAAATATAGGTATTTTAATTCTCTTTCGAATGCTACCCATCCAATTTTGATACGTAGAACCTTTCTCGAGAAATTACGATTTAAAAAAGGGTTAAAATAATTTAACCTCAAATATCTCTAAAATTTGTGGACCAATCATTTTGCCCAAAGAACTCGACCGAGAACTATCAAAAATCTACCTCTACAAAGAATTTTGAAGCGATTAAGTCAATTTTACTTCTGTAATCGTTGGACACACAAAACTCCTTTTTTCCGGTTAAAATCGAACGAGTAAAAGCTGAGATCCAGGCGTATTCATACACAGACATACACACACACACACATACACACACACACAGACACACCCCCCACACATACATCCATACTGACGTTTTTCAAAAACCATGTATTTTGATTCCTAGCACCTCGGAAAACAATTATAACATGTTTTTACAAAAATTCAAAAAATTACTATCACAAAGCTTCCTCTAGGAGGAAGCAAAATTATTATGTATAAAGAGTGCTCCTACAAGTCCCGTCTCGCCAACAACTTTAAATATAGCGTATCAATATCAAATCAATTCATTAGGTCATTTTCTATAAGTATACGTTAATATGCCTTTGTATACATTCCCTTTTTTCCACTCTAGTTCTGCTCTGTTCTACATAGACTTCCTATTGAATACTCCGTCACTTCCTGTGTCCACTTGTCTATCACTTACTTTACAGACCCTTTTATACTTTCCTTCTGCACTTTTACGGTTCAAATCGATCTTGTAGCATCACACAACAGTAGTAGTAGAAGCGTCAAGGGGTTGCGGAAAGGCAAAAAATTCGAGAAGTCATTGTGCAAAAGAGAGAGAGAGGGAGAGAGAGAGAGAGAGAGAGAGAGAGAGAGAGAGAGAGAGAGAGAGACAGGGCGCGACACTAGGGTAGTACGCGAGCGGAGAGCGGAAAAGTGAAAAGTGAATGGGGAGTAAATGCGATTCCAGTTGCGAGGGTGCGCGTCGACCCCGTCGCAAGAGCTCGCATTACCATTTTGGCTGGCGGCCAATTCTCCTTGGCATCGCCGCCGTGCGATGCCAAACTCGCCGCATCTCGCCTTCGATTCTAGATAAGGCTAGTCGCATGCGCTCAGGAAAGCGCCGGGCTGCAACCTGAAGGAGGTCCGCTCCGAGAAAGGAAGATGAAAAAACCAAGAAAAAATGCGTGATAAGCCGGAAAGAGGAAAAGAAAGAGATAGTGGTTGGGATTAAAAGGAACAGAGAGAAGGATAGAAAAAGGTATAACTGTATTATATTCAGTTACTTTCTTGTATAACGATTAGCACGGTGCCAAAATGTAATTGAAGCTGCTTCTGGAGTTTAATACTATTGGATGGATTAAATTATAAAATTGTTGACAGCCAGTTTGATAATGTACTGTTATGAATAAGTTTATATGAATAAAATCAGGCACTTGGAATTTAAACACATGACTTACATGAATTACTTAATAGCTGTTTATTTGATTTACTAATTGTAACATTGAAAAGAAAAGCATTTGAAAGATTTTGTAAACCGGTAATTGAAAAAATATCTGCAAGATAAATTTTTTTCCATTATTTCTATTTACATTCAGTCAATAACAAGAATTTTTTACGAAACCAAAAAAACAAGACGGGCAATCTAAGATCCAGAAATGTAATGAAGCGAATAATCAGTATCTCCATGGTACGAAAAGATGATAGAGAGCAAGACGGAGGGTGGCTCTACCTTCGGAGGATACCTTTGAATAAAGAGGCAGGTAAAGATGCACGGATAAAATAAAGGACGGATGAGTTCATAGATAGCTGAGTAAGAGGAGGCTAAAACGAGATGAAGCGAGTGCAACTGCTCGTAGATAAACACCCCTCGGGAACTCCTCCCTCTCTCTCTCTCTCTCTCTCTTCTCTCTCCAGCCCCAAGAAACTTGGCTTGGTTCAACAGGAATCCCCCGCAGATTTACAAGGCGAAATTTTGTTATCGGAAGGGCTATTAGTTTCCCGTCATAGATTACGCTCTCCGGGAGGAGGGTCTCTCAGCTGTACATGTAATCATCGAATTCGTCCAAATGATATGTTCATTATTATCATTAGAGCCGACACTTCCTATCTCTTCTGCGGGTTCTTATCTATACATATATATATAGCAGCAATTTTATCTGGGATGCAATTAATTTTGATACAATATTTTAATTTCTTTTACAACAACAATTCATATAAGTTTGGGCTGGTAAGTTATAGAATTATTTATATAGTTCATTACTCAATCACAATACTAACGAATTTCTACTCTGACTATCCGAACAAAAGTCTGTTATTTTCGCAGAAGTAACGGCCGTAAAAGCAGCCGAGATGGTGTGAGGCTATTAGTCCCGAAGTGCTCCCCACTTTAAGTGGAACAATTTAGGAAAATCTACGGATCTTTTCGGCAATATCAACACAGCTACAGATATAGAAGATGCTATAATTACTAAATTGTTTTTACTGATTTTTCCAAACTCTATTTACTGAAGCGACTTTAACTGAATCAGTAGACACTTCAATGCATTGTTTCGCAGATGTCACTCGTCATTTTCATCATCAACTCAACGACAAGTCTTCGTAATCCGTCGTACACAGCACTTGGATATCTGGTTGATCATATTCAATATTCGTAATAAAATTCTGCTACTATTCTATGTTAGCCAAATTTGAGATAGGATAAGTATTGCTGTAATGTACTGTAATGTCCAAATAATTTGAAACTCTAGATAGCTATTTATTATCAAAAAGGTATATCGATTTATATTCTTAAGCTGCTCTATCTTAAAGACCATTGCGAAATTCTCCAACGTCAACTTCTTTGTGGATCATACAGCGTCAAGCTAGACGAAGAATAATGATCGGCACGACAGTGACAGAAGCCTCACATTTCCAGATGGGTCATAAATAAGGATACCAAGGTACTAAAAAATAGAATATAGCCTGAGATTATCTTTACCAAGCTCTTATCTAGAAAGGCCAGAAGAAGTGACCGGAAATAAAAATGTGTTTAAGAAAAAGAATTCCAAATCATTAGTTTGATATATTTTATTGCATCGCTATAACATATTTTATTGAGAATCTCTTAAAATTATTATCAAAGCATGAATTCTCTCAATATATAAAAATTATTTTGTACATTTAATAATATATACTAAACAAAAATTACATTAAAAATATAGATTGAAAAAAAAATTATATAATGATTTAAGTACTCTGTACTAAACATTTTAAATAAGCTTGGTTGGTAGGAATAAAATCTATTAGACCAATAAAAAACAGCTCCAGGGACTTGACTTTCTCTTGCACAGGAGATCTTTACAACATCGTGAGAACGATTTTTTTCAGTGCGATAGAAGTTAGCACATTCTGAGAAAACTTTTCACTTTTTTAAATTCTTGGAAACAAGGAGATGGATGTTTCAGAAAGAATTAGGAAAAACATAATATTCTTTTCAATATACAAGGTTTAAGTTTATTTAAAATAATTTTGAATGAAATTCAACTTGCAAAAAGTGGTAACATTAATTTCATCATCACTTGACTTGGATTAATTCTTTTCCTGATAATGTTAAACGATTTCACATAAATACATACATAATTATGATTTCCTAGAAAATCAAAGTTTATTTTTTTCCAAAAATCAGTAATTTTATTACGGCAAAGAAAAAATTTCCCTCAATTATAATGATGGAAATTCTGATTATAAATATTTTCGTTCGCAAACCAACTGTAATTTATGATAAAAACTCTGTTTATGCTTTTATCTTTTCAGGCTTCGTAAGATAAGTCTCGAATCCACTTCTCCTATTACTACATCTTATCACGCAGGTATATCGAAACAGCTTATTAGGTTATGTCTAACTTATTATTCTGCAAGTTCCCTCTTGTGTTTGCGTCAGATGCCCATCAAGCAAACTTTGCAAATTATCGTTCTCAAATTTCTGAAATATCCTACTGCTCCCAAAGTCATCAAGGTTAGGATTACTCTCCCTTTATTGAACTGAAACCTATAAATATTGTAGAAAACATGATAGAAGTTATATTTGAGGGCACAATATGTTATTCTATAAGTTTACTGAATGAGGAGTAATCTGCTCACATTTTTTTTTTCAAAATAAATTTTTGTATTCACTTTTTTTGTACAGTATTAAAATAAATATAATAGATGGCTAAAAATTTTATTATCTAATAAATTGTAAGTGTATAAAAACTTTAATATTTTTATGTGTACGAAATCTAACTCATTAAATGATTTTTAAGATGCTGTCTCCTTACTATTTAATACTTTATGTGTTTAGCAAGTAAATAATATTTGTGGGCAAAATCTATGTACTTTGTCGCATGTAGTTCGACAGGATTTTGTTTCAGAAATGGCTCAATGAAATTTCGCAGATTTTTTCCTACTGGATCCTTTAACAAGCTTTTTTCTTCGCAAAATACTTATTTACTTAATTGTCATTCCTCGACTTCTAATTGAGGGGCTGCGTGGACAAACGGTATAACTCTTATGGAATTCCATAAGAGTTATACCATTTGTCCACGCAGCCCCTCAATTGATATTAACCCAAAAAGGTCGGGAAATGCCGCTTAACAGAACGTTTTGTAATTAGTCTTGTTTACTCACTGTAATAATTTAATCATTTTCATTCATCACGCAACTTGAAATTCTTAAATTCAATAAGATTGAGCTGTATCTAATCTAATTTAAATACTTTGAACTTGCTTACGTTTAAATAATTAAACTTCAAAACTTACATTTATTTGTAACTGCTTATTGTAACAGGTAATTCTAATATTCTATTGTTGGAGTTGCTCCTTTAATTTATAGAACAATGATGTTCAAAGTGAAATCACCATTCCCAAAACTAGTTTTTACGATTTATTAATAAGAAGACGCAGGGCACATCTTTAAACGGGTTTTTAGCACATTACTTAATTTTCCTTTATACTTCAAGAGACATTAAACTGAAGTAGAGTAAGCGGCTTATCAGTACGTTTCTCTTCTTTAATACTTTAAAGAAATACCTCATTTCCATTTAACCTGCTTTGCACACATCTGTGAAAGGTAAAATAAAGAAAGGGAGAAGTAATACACGGCAGGCTGTGTCAATTTATTAGTCCGCGGATGTTAGTGCAATTACTTGGCCTAGACCGGTAATTGAGATTGTAATCAGATTACATTCTCTCAGCAGAGTGAGGGGGGAGAGAGTAAGAGGGAGTAGAGCCCCAGCCGAAGTCTGCTGCGATTAAATTTATCTTGCAACGCCCGCGCTCTAGCTCGCACCTCTTTGGCAATTCTCCAGGGAGTTCTTCGCTCGCACGACCGTGCGCCCGCGCGCGCTGCTTCCGCAAAAGTCGCGAGGTCGTTAACACGCCCAAAAATTCAATTTTACTTTCATTTTCCGCGCGAACCTCGGGCGCATTCCGAAAAATTCGCTCTTAAGGCCGGTTATGCAGCTTTAGCCTACTTTCGGGGTTACGGCGCGAACGACGTCGTGAAATAACAAGGCTGGAAGTGGAAAATATTGTTTCCCGATTTGTATTTTTCGCGTATATGCACGATTCCGGGCAAATTTATGCATCAACAGCGGGGATGCGAAAATAGTTTGGAATTTATGTTCCTTTTAAGTAACATGCAATTACATTTTCAATTTAATGAATGGTAATGCATTTCGGTATATTTTTTTAAATTATCTCTGGCGAACGTTCAATTTGAAATGCAGACTTTGTTATGGTGTTTTCTTATACTTTGCATCAATACAACAAGACTTTATTATTATTAAAATATATTTTACTACCTTCCAAAAATTAATACAGTTATATTTGACGAACCGCTGCGCCAACATGTGGAATAATTAGTTGACCATTGTTTTTAATTAAGTTTATAGTAGGAAACGTCAATTTTGTACTATATTCAAACTACTTACTTAAAAATAACAAAGAGATTTGTTCTCCTCATGAATTCACACTGTAAAAGAATGCTTACAAAACCACGGCTATATACAAACTGTCGTATGAATCACGCAGTGAACCATCACCGGAAAATCCTGGTCAAGTCAAACTACGCAGACGCGTATTTTCTATACACCGCAGTGCAGCCATACGTCTGCTGAATAGAATCGCCCTCGCGCGCGTGAAAAACATTTCATCCGTCGCTTCGCATCGGGCCGTTATACGTACTCTATCAACTTTTACCACCCGTGAATGTGTTCTGCGTATAGGGTGAGTGTATCTTTCATATGCCATTGTTATTTATACATACAGGTATGTAAGTGTAAAGGAATGATGAATTCGTATGAATGGCATTGTCCCATGCAATATCTTTTCTGTTTTCTGCAATAGCTCTTTTATTCTCTGATGTACAATTCAAATACTAGCACTATTAGAATACAACAATTTATAGTATAAGTTACGCGAGTACGAACTAGAATAAAGAAATTAAAGCTTAAACTAGCTTAAAATGTAATTATATTTTCGTTACTAATGTAATGTGAACGTTTTGTCCTATATTTATCAAAAGAATTTTTTTTAATAAGAAATTATATGGGAAATGCTACTATGTATATTTGGAAGTTCAAGAATTTATGTGTTAATGGAATGAATTTTCTAATAAAAGGGTTATAATAAAAAATCAAACCAGCTCTCCAAAAAATTTTTCTGCAAAAATTCCTGCCTCTCCACCTCTCTCTTCATGACTCGGCAAAAAGGTACGCATGAATTCCTAAATATCTTATCACACAGACATGACCACGAATTTTCCGGTCTCTCGCCCATCTCTCCCTTACCCTGCGATCTTTTATTTTTTTCACTCCTGGCCAGTGCGCATTTTTTCCACCGCGTGCCAAGCACTTTCCCGCGTTTTACCGTCACCGTCATGGGTACGTGTGGGTAGTGTCGTCGTTATTAAAGTACGGTGACCGGCAAAATCGCGCCCGCCGGGAGGGGATTTTATATAACTGTTCGTATTTATACGCACCAGAGTTCGCACCGCTGGTTCGGCGTATATAAATCCAGATATCGAGGAATGCCGGGCTATAATCGCGTCAAATTTTTCCCGCTCTGTCATCGCTCTTTACCCGCGGTGGTACATTCGCTGTCTGGGATGGGAGAGTAAAAGATTGACAGTCTGCATGGCCAATGGGACGCGTGCGTTATTTCACGCATGGTGAATCCGTTTCCGCCAGATTTTGCGAACATTTTGCGATGACGTAGTCACGATTAAAGAAGAATGCGGTTTACGTCATTTTGTTCTGATGCATGAATTTTTGATTTTCAAAAGATAGCTTAGACATCAAATGGATGTAGCTTCTACATTCTGTTTAAACAAAATATGCGACAAAATTAAGCCACAGTATAAGTTTGTTGTCTAATTTTGTAATATATATTTTTTAAGACTAAATATACTATTGTTGTCTATTATTCATAGTATAAGAATTGTATTATTGTATTATTCCTTTACATAAAACAATATAAACACATGCAAAACGTTGCGTGCAAGAAGCGACGTTATTATCTATTTTTTTAATTTTTCAACACTGAATGGTAAAAAACGAAGTTGGGCGTTTCACATTACATAATTCGTGAGCACACGGGATACAATACATTATCGTCGAGTGTATATATTAAAAGTTCTTGGAAATAAAATTATACGCTATATATCTAGGTGATTTATGATTTTAAAATTAGTTGCATTGTTTTAAATGCTAGAAGATTGAAAAAACTTAAAATTATGTTCACTCGCAAATACAGAAGACTTGAATAGTAGACTAACAATATTTATTGGGAAGAACATTTTTTTAATAGCTTTGGTCTTGACGATTGATATAGGGGATGTTGTTATAACACGTGATCGAGGTCTTTAAAATCATACCCCTGTCACACTTAGGATCATTGATGATTCTAGTTGGAACGGGGGTCGCAGGAATATTATAATGACTTGACCTACATCGGTAAATCATTACAATGAGATGACGAGAAAGGTTTTTGTCGAAGAAGCTGGGTTTATTATTATTACTAGAGCTTTAAAAGGAATATGTTCTTTTAGCATGGCATGCATATTGATTGTGTTGGGTTTCATCTTTTCTTCAAGTTTTCGCAGAGTACTGCAAAAGTGACTTTAGTTATACCTGGAGTTATTTGTTTAGCTATGGTTATTTGAGCAACAGTTTTTATAGTAATCTTTCTTGATTTCTTCATTTCTACGTAAATTCCCGATTTTCAGAATTACTCCATATGAAATACTACCTCGCAAATCTTAATTAATGTTTTCTTCTAACATGTTAACATATTAATGGAATATACTAGAACCGGGAGACGCACTTTGTCCCTGACGTAGAGAATTATACAAATGTATATTTATCGTATTTCCGAGAAGTAAAAGTATAACTAAAAGTGTATACTGCTCCTCGTTATACCGTCCATAAAATAAGGAAATTTCCCCTATAATTTTTCTCCTTTATTACTTTCGCAGAGTGTACCGAATAAACTATTTGTTACATTTATTTACTGGAGTATTAACCTACACTCTTATATCCTCGCCCGAAACAAATCACATTTCTCCTTTGCACATCGTCGATGGCCAACTTTTTGCCGACTGTCTCTTTCAAAAATGATGGCCGGCTTTCTGAAAGAAGAAGCAGGCAGGAGTTGGCGAACGCCGGATGTATTTTAACGCGCGAGATTAATTCTGTGGCGCGTTCCCTTGGACCCAAAGAGAGCGAAAGTCCAGAGCCATAATCAGGACGAGGAAAAGGGAGTCGATACGGGAGTGAGCGAAGGATGATTGATCGAAGGTAGCCCGTACGTAGTCGTCTTTTAAGCAACTTTCCGATGTGGCCGCGCGTGACTTTGGTACAAAGGGCGGCATTTCTGCCTCACGTACACGCGTACATGTATGTACATATACGTGAAAGCCATGGCAAAGGGGCACACGCTACTCTTTGGCTTTGTTATCGCCCCGCCCGCGCAAGATTAACGAGCTCGGCTTCCTAAACGCGCGCGGCTCGTTTGTCCGACGGTGGCGACAACTAAGAGACGGACTTGGCAAAGTCTTACGGGAGAGCCGTCGTTACGCGTTTCTGGGTGACTGCACTGGTAAATGAAGGAGGAGCAGGAGGGTATAACGAGAGGCGACCACGTGCCATGCCTTTATTATACGTTATTAGAGGGGGAGCCGACCTGCTGATGTTTCCGTCTCTGCGGAGCATACAAGTCGAAGCATATAGCGAGTCCCGAGGGAAGAAAGATTTGTGAGAGAGGAGCCTTCCGGAAGGTAAGCGGTGACAGCTACCCTTCGAGAGCAAAATATGAAATTCCCTTGCAGCATCATTTATTCATACCTTATTGACAACTGCTCCTACGCGAATACAGAATTTTCTCTATTAAAAGGGTCAATTAAAACTTGTATTTACAATATCATTTATTTTCAAAGAATAAGCTTAATTCGATGATAATGCTGCTATATCGCAGGATTGAATGCGAAGTAATTATCTATTACCGGCCTTTGAAGGCTTCATTTATCAGCGGAATAATTAAAGCCCTGATTGTTAACGTAAATCTATCACCGGCCGGAAAACGAATCCCGAAAAAATACGTCGATAAATTTGAAGGTACCCGTCGAAACTATACGTATGACCTCGTGCGAGCGGGAGCGTACGAGTGCTCGCGCAAATGCACGAAAACAATGACGCCGGCGCGCACTCGCTCGACGCCTCCGTCAATTATATCCGAGTGCGCCGGCTCTCGCGCGGATATGAGCCAAAGTGTCAGCGGAATTGTAAAAGTGTTCTCGTTTCGCGCTGCGGGGCCAGCTTGGCACGGAATTTGAAATTCATGATCGAGCCGAATTCGCAGCTCGCGTATCAGGAGTAGATCGAGTCTCTCTCTCTCTCTCCCCCACCCCCTCTCTTTCGCTCTCTCTGCCTCGTGCTCTTTCTCCGACACGTTGCCGCTGCATTCGAATCGTATTTGAATTTTGTGGGAAGCGGCTGGAGAGTGTAATAGAGGGGTGAGGGCAGGACGGCTTTGCAATCGCGTGGCGATTTTCCCGCTCATAGATTCACCGAGAGACTTTGGGGTGCGAGGTGCGAAAAAATTTATGGAGGGATCCAGGAAAATTTTCGGGAGGAGACTATCGCTTCTGAAAAGTCGAAGGTCTTACTGAACGAAAGTCTTAAATAATTTTTTAACAAACTATTATGAAATCGTTACTCATCATCACAGTTGTCCCTCTTACGAATTCCAGTATTTGGAATGATCAAATATATCAAGAAGTTATCTACCTAAAATTTTTGGATACGGTACTGAGAAGAGGAGATAAACCTGCTCCTGCAGGAAGAAATTGTTTTGGCCGTTCTATTTTTAAAAGAAATTATAATCTCGCGGCATACTTTATATGTTAAGGTGAATGGTTGTTTTCTTGAAGTAAAAATATAAAAAGGAGGTGTAGTAAAATATTATGTAAGAACATATATATTTAAATTTACAAAAAAAAAAGAAAACAAAAAATAGATTTATATATTTCAGTATTTCAGAAACGACTATTAGAAATTTCTTACTCACCTGTATAGCAAGTACAAGCATATAGACGAGGGCAAAGTGAATTTTCCTATAATTGTCCTTTTCTCGTACGATATTCTCTTTGCGAATAATGCGTCTAGAACTATACGATCCGACCAAATGAATTTTTAAATTATAACATCTACTGCTATTTAAGTAGGTAGAGTGCTGCGGATCGATAACCATTCAGTGGACACTCTGGCTTGGAGCAACGTCATTGTTGGACTGGGAGTTGGCTACTACTAGCTAGGCCACTAGACATTGTGTGCGAAATGCGTGACTAAACTATATTGGCGCACTGTAGCTAGACTGATGTTTAATGAAAGCTTGGATCAAGGGTGTTTCATTGTCGGTAACTCGATACAGCCTTAAACATTTTATTTGGAGGCACATTGAGAAAGGTTCGGAAGCTCCGTCGAATGAACGGCAAGGCAGTGATACGGTATGTACATCACGTTTCATAATTGATCATTTAAAATATAGAGAATTGCACTATTTCGATAGTCAAACTTTTACTTCATAGATATTTCATAGTAAAAGTTTGAAATTTTAAATAAAGATAAAAATGAATATTGTTATATAATTTTTCGCAAACAAACATTTTACACAGCATCGATTATACGCTCTATTTGTTTATATAAAACAAAAAACTCTTTATTTTGCTTCCTCCTAGAGCAAGCTTTGTAATAGTAAAATTTTTGGTTTCTTTAAATCGCTCTAGAAACATGATCATAGGTGCTAGAAGTTTGCATCACATGATTTTAGAAAATGTCTGTATGGATCGTGTGTGTGGGTGTGTGTGTATGTGTGTGTGTATGTATGTGTGTGGGTGTGTGTGTACCGCTTTAACGTGTTTTTTTAAAGCATATAACTCCCAAACGAAAAGGTCAATGTTTTTGAGAAAAATCACGGTAATACAGAATATATGTAGTTATAATTTGTAAAAATTTGAGTCCATTCTTTTGCTGAGTTTTTGAGAAAAAAAATGAAAAATGAACAAAACGAGTGTTTGTTTTGCTGACACATTAGTAATGGCAGCTAATAAATGATTTAAAGAATAAGAAATAATGTGTAATTTTGGTAAATACTAATGAATTTGTAAATTGTTGAAAAAATATGTTGAATGAATAAACATATTTTATATTTGAACTATATAATATACATGTAGGAGAGAAATTCATTTGGAGGAAGCTAAGTGCCAATATATTGGCAGCGGGTTTTATATTTTATTTGCTAAAGCTTATTCATACATTATTAGTGTAAACGAAAATGCAAAATAAAACTTACAAAAATTCACAGTATTTGTATACGAAGGTATTACCTTGTAAACATAATCGTCGAAAAGCTAATACAAAATTTAAGCAATTTTCTAGGGTTTGTGAAAATATTAACTATTTTATGATTAAACCACCTTTAGCAAATTTTATATAATTATGAATTTTTCATAAAAATACAGTTCAGCTTCATCTCTAAGAATAATTTATCATGGATCATTAAAGAAAAGATAAATTTAATATCAAACGTTAAATATAAACCGCATGAATTTAATATGCGACTTTAATAAGTAGGGAAAATAATATTTTTCTCGAGTTTAATTTACTTCTGAAAACATTAGTTCAAAGTTAGAAAGGAATTTTATGTAAAATTTAGAAAGGTTTTTTTATATTTTTACGGAATATAATTAATTCTACAGTCAAGACGAAGAAAATTAGCACCTCGGTGCAACATATTTTATCAAACTCATTTCACTTTCGTTCCACGAATTCGTGCTTCTGGAGCGTTCATTTACTTACATCGTTCGAGCGAGTTTGCCTTTAAGAATGTTATGACTACAGTCCCTACCAAAAGATAGTATTTCGCGTTAGAACTACGATAAATAATCATTTCAAATAGTTAACGTTTTTCCGTCCAGTAAGTCTATGCAGGAATGTAACTAGAATATTAAAAGCTTTAAGAGCCAAGCATCAAAGAAAAATTAACCAAGTTTTATTATTTTTTATTATCGTACAACAAAGTACATAGTACACCATATTTCAAAGATTCTGATAAAATATTTAAATTCTCTCAATTTTTTTTCGATTTTCGATTTTTTAAGGCTTGTAATATTCGAATTGCATTTCTGCACAAACCTACTGGAGAGAAAAATCGTTATCTATTCTATATCATTATTTATCGTAGTTTTAACGTTAAAAGAACCAACTATTAGCAGGAACTGTATGGAAGTAACATCCTTAAAACGTCACGCTTGATTTGAGTTCGAATCAGATTCTTTCCTACCGTCAAGTTGCTCGTAGGCTACCATCGCAGACTCCTCGGCGGAAGCGATTTTCGGATTAGGTGAAGTCAACCATCATTGCACGTAGCACGTATTACGACATGGGTTCAAAGAGTCGTCCTCGCTGGAAAACACGTTTCTCAACTTTAAAACAGCACTTGGTTAACGGTTAATAATTCTGAGCTGCTACGACTAGCTGGTGCGAGTAATTCACGTTTCTGACATTTATACGGAAAAATTAAATTCGCAGTATCATCAGGATCATCAGTATAGTCTCCTCCGGCAACACGTTCTACAGATAGCTAGCAAAAAATAAAATAAATAAAATTGAGTACTCTTATTTTATTCCTTTATAACAGATATATACAACTTACTAAAATGTGTATAATCGTGAAACGTTCTTGCGAAAGGATTGTTTTTAAAGTTATCACTCATGCGATCAATAATAACATGAAGGCCGAATCCATCTCAACTTGAACAGCCAATTATATTATAACTATACAGTAAGATTTATAATAAAGAAAGGTGTATGTCCTATTTCACCCCTACAAGATATTTAGGCAAAAAAAGGATTTTTCTTTCAAAAACCATTTTTTGGTTAAAACGTTTCACGGTAATAGAGGGAGTAAAAATATCTATGTATCTGAGATCAAGTATTTTTCTCGAAGAGAAGAAAAATACAAAAATTATCTCTAATATGCCTTACAATAAGTCCGTGATCACCCAGATAAACTGACTTGTAGTTTTTATGTCTTTCAAGCGACTTTGTTGTCCAGAAGAAACCGTCCATAAACTTATGGGATATACAAGGTTATACAATTTTTTAAATTGGTTGATAATATTAATCCGTGGATTTCAATGTAGTTTTAGGTGAAAAATTTGTTGATTGATTGTGAATAAATTCAATATATTTCTAAAGGAATACTTGATCAATTATGCAGCTGGTAAATATAGAAGTTTTCAATTATAGTGAAAAATTTGATTGTATTTTTAATTAAAATTGAATAGATAATGGATTTTTGTGCGTATATATACGCACAATTAAAATACAATCAAATTTTTCACTATAATTGAAAAATTCTATATTTACCAGCTGTATTGATCAAATATTGTTAATTAATAAAGGTATTCCTTTAGAAATATACTGAATTTATTAACAAACTCAATCAAACAATGTTTCATCACGTAAAACTACATTGAAATCCACATTATTAGAAAGCTGTCTATCCCCTTTAAATACGCACTCGAATTAAAATGATCTAAGAAAGAACAATTTTCTTGGCTTAATCGAGTTGGTTGAGGATGCCCAACTGTCCATAGCTCACAAAACAATTGTTCATCCCAATTAATTCAGTACAGCAAATATGTTTCACTAATTAATAACGTAACTAAATTCAGCCGCACTCGATAAAGCCGAGAGAACTCCCGCGTTCGCGCCCACTCGTCGCTTCGTAGTATATTTCAAGCTATATTTTGCCAGCGTATAATTACAACTCGACGCGCTCGTAACCACTCGGCTTTATTCGATTTCAAGTCTCGAGCGAGTGAGATCAACAAACAGCCGCCAACACATACATACACGTGCTCACGTATTTTTTTCACTTGCGCGCGCGCGCGCAGGTCAGGTAATGACCTCTTGTACTTTTGCACCAGCACTCGTTTCGCGAACGTTTCGGCTTTATATGCAGCAACGAAAGGGTGCGCCTCTCTTCTCTCTAGTTGTCTGCGCGAGGAAAAATTCAGGAGCTCCCTACAATTATTTAAAGCACGTAGTTCGCGCGCGCGTGTGCATGGCTGGCGTTGTCTAAATGCCCTGTTTAGTACTGGACATACAAAGGGAGGCACTTCCCACGCGCGCGTCCGTTTGTTTTGTGCTCTCACGAGGTGGCAAATGACGGGTATAATCGAAATGTTCGCACAACGTCGGTGCTTTTGACCAAGGCGTTGCTTGCTCCTGTGTATATGCGCGCGGTAGATGTCGAGAGCTTTCAAGGAATCAAGACGGTTGTTGACTCGGGCTGGCGTTCGTGCTGGCGACTCACGATGGCTATAGTAGCACAGATCGTTGATTTGTAAATGAAACTGGAAGGAATGGTCCATTATTTATGTGTATTTTTTTAATACCAACTGTAATACCAACAGATATGTTGAACTGACTAGGAGAGGTTCAGACCTCCGGATCACGGATCACGGATTCGGCTGAAACTTCAGCATAGGTTTTTGGATATAGAAATATGAAGAATATTAGACCCTAACGCTAAAAAAACTAAAGTTCTGGTCACTTTTAGCTTTATTTTGAAAAAAGTCTGTAAAAAAACATTTTCTTAAAACGGCAACTGTCTTAAATATCATTTCAAGTAGAGAAAATGAAACTAGAGAAAACGAGCTTTAATTTGCTTTTTTAAGGAGTAAAAAATCTCGATTCCTTCCAAAGTTATGAACGTTGGGAATTGACCATTGAAAATTCACTGTTTAATCCCCAAAATTAACTGTTCGACTGCCTGCGTATTTTGGTGCACGTTCGATGCTCAATTTCAAACGTTCATAACTTTGGAAGGAATCGAGATTTTTTAATCCTTAAAAATGCAAATTAAAGCTCGGTTTTTCTAGTTTCATTTTCTCCACTTGAAATGATATTTAATACTGTCTAAAGTTAAATAGTTGCCGTTTTAAGAAAAGGTTTTTTTAAAGACTTTTTTTCAAAATAAAGCTAGAAGTGACCAGAACTTTAGTTTTTTTTAGCGTTAGGGTCTATATTGCAGCTTTATTCATATTTTTATATCCAAAAACCTATGCCAAAGTTTCAGCCAAATCCGTGATCTGGATCTCTGAGCCTCTCCTAGTGAGTTGTACTAACTTGAAGAGTGTATTATGTAATGGTCTAAAATATGAAAAATCTGGTATAGTAATGGTCTGAAAATTTTGAGTACGCTCTATTTTTGTGTTATTGACAAAAAATTTTGAAAATACTTCCTTTTTAAGTAGTGGTCATTCAGTATAGAAAAATTGTGCATATAGGTTTTAACATGCAAAATGAAAGTAGAAAAAGCAAGCTTTCATTCCATTTTATTTCAGAACTAAAAATGTCAATACCCACCAAAGTTAGTAGAGTTTGAAGTTATACTTAATTGAGCAACGGATTTTGAAAATTTATTTTTGTTGCTCAACTTCAAATTCTAATAATATTGTTGGAAATTAAAATGTGTTCATTCGGAAAAAGGCAAATAATCGCTCGTTTTGTTCTACTATTATTTCACGTTTAAAATTATACTCGTCTTTGTTGCATAATGTACTATTTGAACATTTCTATCAATAAAAGTAAAAAAGCTGTGACTTACACTTGATTTACAATTACAAACCGTTTTTCTTCTTCTCAAATTATTTGATGCCAGATTAGCTTCATTCTATAAGAACTTTAGCAGTAAAATATAAAATTTCGTGAAAACATGCTAGAAATATTGTATATAGAATATTTGGAATCGAAATTCATTATTTTAAAAACAATAGCAGGCTATCCGTTTAACTTATTATGAAGATGAGTTAGAACATTTTTGACGAACACGTGCGAGTTCTCAAAAGGTCGTACGTATTTACGAAAATTCTCGGAGATGAACTCGTTTGCTTATTATTCGAATGGCAGACAAAATTTGCCAACGTCGACAAGAGGTATACTTAGAACTTTAGTGCTCATGCTGTTTCTGGTTTATTTCGGCATAATGAAGGGATCTAACAATTAGAAAATTAGTTTTGAAATAAATAATTAATCTGGGTTAAACTTTTCTAGACAATACATGTACATATAATTTATTCGGAATTTCCATATTACTAATTAATTACAACTATGTACTTTATTACTAATTCTAAGCTCTGCTAATCCTATAAGCGGCCCATCCTCTCTATAAACACTTCCCACGCTTCGCTTTCAATCAAGAGCATATATGTATAATTCTACAGATTTTGGCCCAAAAAACGTGAAAAGAAAAAAAATTCTTTGTACTAGTGTCATTTCAGTACTGCAACCACACGAGGTCAAAAAGCCCACTTAGTGCTTGGTGCACACCATATTTTTTGTAACACAAGTGCCCGAACGGACAAAAAAGAACTTTTTTTGCCCGCCGGTCTAAAAGCGATCACTTTTAGCTCGCATAATAGGTCAAAAAAACGCGAAAAACGTGCTTGTGTGACAAAAAGAACTGTTTTCACAATCCGTGCGCAAAGTGGACACTTTGCGCACGCTTGCCTTCGCAAGCGCACAGGAAAACGGCATTTTGCGCACGCCGTATTAAAAAAATAATGTTCGATACACGTGTGAAAAATGATTCTCGCACAAGTGTGATTGTACCCTCGCTTCGCTCGGGCGACAAACCCACAATTGTGCCAAAATCATTTTTATCGCACTTGTATCGAAAATAACTATTTTTGCCCGCTGCTGCTCTGGAGCGGGCAAAAAAAGAACTTTTTTTGCCCGCCGGTCTATAAACGATCACTTTCAGCTCGCATAATAGGTCAAAAAAACGCGAAAAACGTGCTAGTGTGACAAAAATAAAATTAAAGCTCTTTCTTTTCAGTTAAAATTTTTTTTATTTATGTTGTGTAGGACGTTTTTTTGACCTAAATCGGTAGAGTTGCACATATATGTAGGAGAGAGAACGAGGAAGAGAGGGACGGAGAGACTAAGAGACTGAGAAATGTAATGGAAGTGATTGAGAGAGATGCGCCTACGCAGCTGTATTATTTCATACGTATATTCACTTACTTATTCCGCATCTAATCTAAGTCTGCGACAGCAGTTTCCGAGCAAAAGCTAATATAACAAGAATGGTGTAGTGAAGGATGAGACGACAAATGGAAGTCAAAGCGCTTTGAGTGCCATTTCGCGTATGGGGGTGTCAGTGCATGTATGCATGCTAGCATTCCTATATTTATATTTGCGTGCATGCATATTATACGTGGATGAAAGTATATACTGGACAAAGAGAAACTGTTTGTTAAAACGGATGAATATGAACCATCAAATTATATGTATTCTTATTTTGTATTATGTGCAATTATATTTGTTGATGTAGTAGAGTGCTTTCATGTCTTGTATCCTATTTCTAAGTTTTAATTAAAATTTCAGAATTTCGAAATTATTATTTGAGTACCATTATATATAGTTTCTTGTTTGAGTTTTAAATTTGACATTTAGTTTCTACGGTTTCTAGAGATGGTTTCTTGTTACCGATTTTATTGGTAATTTACCATTTACTTTTACACTTCATATTTTTAATATAGTTTTCTATTGAGGCTTTTTCGTCAAATTAAAATTAGTCTTATTTTTTAGTTTTTTAAATTAGTTTTATGTTTCACTTTTTTATTTTAATATCATTTAATTTTCTTTGTGGTTTATGTCTCTCGGTTATTAAAATTATAGTTTAATATTTTACTACCATGTTGCAGAATATCAAAATATTGTTTTCTGATTCTGTTTAATAATTTTGTCTCATGTTCAAGATGTTCGTTTCACTTATAATTTTTAGTAGGGTGAACTGCCCAGTAGATGAACGGTTCAAGCAGACGAAATGCCAGTAGATGGACGATCTTTTAATTAATGATA
>UXGD01003776.1:6891-19221 GCA_900474315.1 Torymus auratus
CCGAAGAGGAAGAATAACAATCGCTTGATTCTCTTTACCGCCATAATGATTTCGGGCAGTAGCTGATGGATGCTATTGCTTCCTTAGGATTCAGCGCTGCTGTTTCATATAGGTATAACTGTTCCAATAAATAACTGTTACTAAATTAACAATTATCACACATACTATTCTCAAGCTGCTGCACACCTCAATATTTCAAATATATTTTTCGTATAATGCGTTAAACAAAAATACGATAGCAGATGTTCAAGTTGTTAACGTACGAAGTTAACCGTTATTTTTCAGGCCCTTATACATCTAAACGCCTGAGAATACCAAAAATTACCATAAGAACTGTAGCGAAATCCGCCCCTGCACCTCCAGATAATTCGCACAGCCCATAGTATCTATATAGCAGCCACCTCGCAAGAACCCCTCGCGAATCCTTTCCAACGCGCTTCTAAACGCTTTAAAAGTGACTCGAAAAAAGAGAGCGCACGCTAGTATACTAGCAGCAGCAGCAGCAACGTTATACTACTCTCGAGCTCACTATTCATCTGAAGTGCTGCTCGCGCGCACCTTCCTCTTTTTCCCATCGGCACGTGTACATATACTGTATGTATAGTATATATATACATACACCTATACCTACATATATACACGTGAGTGGCAAAGAGGATATAGACGAAAGCGTACTCGAATCACGTACGCGCGCGCGCGCAGAGAGTGAGACACGCGAGGACGGACGGACGGGTCGGACGCGGGGACATTAGACGCGCGTCAGGTTGCTCGACAGCTTTAGGGTCGGCGCACAATGCGCGAGTGTAGAGGTGAGGGGTGACCCGGGTGAGTGGGGGCTCGAGAGGGTGACGAATGGAGAGGAGAGAGAGAGAGAGAGAGAGAGAGAGAGAGAGAGAGAGAGAGAGAGAGAGAGAGAGAGGTTGCTGTGTGTGTCGGGGAAGGATTGACGCCGTGTAATGGAGGTGAAATAGAGGGAGTGCGCTGTGGTGGTTGGTTGGTTATTGTCTGATGTTAAACTGTTTCGCGGATATTTTGTGTAAGGTGAAAGGTTGCTGGTAGTTGCTTTGTTTTCATTAAAATTGCGTTATCGTAAACGTTTTTTTTTTAATTATATGTGTATTATGCTGGTAGCCCTTTATTTTTGTATATGTATAAAGACATTCATCAATGTAAAATGACGAAAAGCCTCGCGACATGCACATCGCGTCAATATACTTACCGGGGTAAAAAGGTTTGAATTGAGAATTAAACTCGCACTCTCGTATACAAATTTTAATTACATCCGTTAATTAATCTCTGTAACGTCATATCTCTGAATAAATAAATAAAACCTCACATCGCGAATTCAACGCGCACACTAAAAAACGCATAAAAGAAACACGCAATAATGTTATTTCACCGAAATTCCCTTTGCCACTTCTCTCAGATATACCCCTAGGCGCCACCTTCTTTCATGCAAAACTTGCACCTTCTACCTTCAAACTGAATTTCGCCGGACTCTTCTCTACCTCTCCCGTCCCTTTCACCTGTTCCCCACACACGTTGTGGCAAGGCCCTGAGCTGCTCTTCCTTGCTCTCACGTACTCGCACACACACTCCTCCCCCGACATATCGTCGCGCATATATATCACCTAGCGCGCGCATTGTACCTCCTCTCTCCTCGCTTTGTCCGACTAAATTTGGAGATCGCGCGGGCGACACTTAGCTCTCTCTCTCTCTGCGGATCGCTTCTGGCGTGCACGTGCGCGCATTGTTCGGCCGCGCGCGCACGGAAGAGACGATCGAGGAATAAGGCGAGCCTTGGCTCTCTCTCTGCACGTGTGTCACGCGCAGATGCCGCGTGTGTTGCGCTGCTTGTATTAAGGAGACGTGTGTTTGTGTAGGTGTATATATGCAACGAGCTAATTTGCCCGGATTAATCGTTGATGCTCGCGAGTAAGTAATGCAGCGGGGCATATACGCGAGTGCAAGCTCACGTCTGTTTGTAGAGTTGCATATGCTATGAGCGGCTGCTGCTGCTGCTACTGCAGTTGGCGCTTTTGACGGGGAATTCAGGAGGACTGCGTGTTGTTGTTTCTTGCTTTAGTGCGGATTGTGCGGAGGCGGCGAGTGTGTGCTACCTGCTGGAGGTGGTCTTTGAGTTTTGTTGATCGAGGGATGCTGATGATTAACCTGCTGGAAATAGATAGGGCAATTAGGTATGATCTTGTATATTTCTAACGTGAAAAAGTACGCACTATTGCAATTGATTTATTATAATGGGATTTAGCGGGGAAAAATCATTGAAAAATAAATAGAAAGTGGACGCGCGGTAAGTCTCTTACGCGAGACTCTGTTCGGGACGCGGAAAAAAGTTCTCTATTGAAAAAATGTGTTTATTTGAACTTTTTTAGAAAGTTGAAAACACAGCGTGTGCCCCTCGAAAGTTGGCTAAATAGTCCGGCTCTGTTGTATACGGATGCGGAGTAGAAAAAGTCGGATGTGGTCGGGCCTCCGCGCGCGCGTGCTGTTGCTGCTGCGTGCTTCTGTTATTCTCTGTCAACTTTTATCGCGCTGTGCCCCTGTGCGCGCTATCTACTATTACAGAAGTTCGAAAATTTACTTTCCGCGCAGTTCAAAATAAAAGTGTACGAAAATTCTTTATATTGCGTTTTGTCCTTTGTATTAGATTTTCCTGTCAGAACATTTGAGCATATTCAGAATCGTAAAATTTTGTTCTATGAATTTTATATAACCAGGAGTTTGATAATTAAAATTCGCTGAAAATGTAAAGCATGGTTTGACTGATTTTTTGCATGCAATAATAAGAGTTTAAATCATTAAAATCACAATATTTCACTCCGATAATATTATTGATGCGCTACATCTCTTCGCAAACAGCAAAACCTCCCTTTCAAGGAACTTTACACCGCACATGAAAACTGCACAATCGTTCAATATTCACCGCACCTCCCCTCTACACTTTTTACATCACACACCTATGGCAACGAGGGCCTCGCGCTCGTTTGATCGATGCGTACACCCCATATCCCTCCTCCCACACACACGTAAAAACAACACAAACCTCCGCGTTTATTACCGCCCTTATCCAACTCCCACACGTATATATACGAGCACCATAACACCACACCTGTGCGCCCTGATCCAAGGTGCAACTGCAACAGCAGCAGCAACGCCAGGTGCGCGCACTTCAGCTGGGAATCCGCGCGTAGCGCTTTACAAGCACTTAGCGCTTGGTCCGGTCGCTCTACTCTCGCGCGCGATTTATTCAGCGGGTCGTCCCGGCTTTGCGAGCCCTCTGTATACACTGCTGCCGTTGTTGTTGGCTCTCGCTTTAATTAAACATTTCTTTTTCGCAGGAGGATAGCGGATTTGTATGTTTACGCTGGCGGGGGAGGTGAAAGATTAACCTAGATAGGGAGAATTACGCGCCGAGAGTTTTGGAACCGCCGAGAGCGCGAGGCTTGATGCGGAAGATTTGGATTAAGCGTTTGGGGGGGCGGATTGGTGTAATTAGGTCGATTAATGAGAGGATTTGAGAGACGGCGGTGTGTGCGTGTGAAGAGGGGATTTCGGATTATTTTATTAAGAATTATCCTTTTTGAGGGAAGGAGGAGGTGGGGTTTGAAGTATTAATCGCGAACTGTGCTTTATTAGGCTTTGAATGCACCGCGGTATGGCGCTTTAACATTTAAAAAGCTTTCCGGACGAGAGAACGCGCTTTCAAACGGGTACATCTCGTTTAAATTTCAAGTGCGTCCGTGTTTAATGCATCTTCTCGGCAAAGATTTCCAACGTTTTTTCTTTTTAACTACACGCTAATGTAAAAGTTATGCAGTTTTAAAGGATGAATGAAAATTTACGCTTTCTTCAACCTTAAAAAAAAGGAAAAACAACCTATAAATATCAGAAAACAGCAATTGAGAAGCTACGAGGGGTACACCGCACATTTTCGAAATTACAGCCTCTCATAAATAAAAAAGCCATCATCCTCAAACGCGAGATATACGACTTTGATTTCTAACGATCACATCCACCTCTCACATACAAAATAAACTTCTTATATATACTTTCGAAAAAGCTCGTGCGTATACCCGCGCAAACGTACGCCACAAATCATCCCGGCCCGAAGATAATATCCATTCGTCAGGAATAAAAGCTCCTTCTCTCCGGCCCCATTATAATCGCGCGCACCTGCACTTCCCAACGGAACTGCAGCGGCGGCGGCGCTCTCGCGCGATAAAACGCTCGCGGCCGTCTAAGATCGCGCGTTCTCTCTTCCTCTTTCGGAATGGCCGGCATTTTTCACGCGCGTAACGTTTATTTATTTCGGAAACTCGCGAGCGCGCTTTACGACATGGCCGTGCATTAGCAACTTTTCGGCATCGCTCTTGGCGCCGTAAAGTTTGCGAAAACAAACCGCCTGCCGTTATAGTCTACACACACGTGCGCGGATCAAGAGAAAAACGGGCGGCTTTGACTTTGATATTATCGAGGTTGAGACGTATAGGTCGACTTATCCCGTCGGCTGAGCGAAGGCTTATTTGAAAGGCGCGTCTGAGTCTTCGTCTAATCCACTTGGAGTGTGTCCGGCTAGCTCTTGCGAGTTAAGAGCCGCCTGGCGACTTTATGACTTTAAAGTAGACGCTCGCGTTGTGTGATGCTTCTTTTTTGCAGGCGGCCTAGTTTTGTTCGCGGAAGTATAACGCGGGGTAATTGCGAATTAAAGATAAATTGCGTCGATGTTGTCGGGAAAAGTTTCGATCGCATCCGCGGGGGCGCGCGCCTCTAATTTTGTAGAAAGCGGGGCAATATGGATTTTATCCTTGATTGGTGTCAGGGTGATTAACGAATTTCGTAACTTTGCAAGTATGATGTGGAAAAGGAGGTCGTTTTGAATATTCGAGAGTGACGGGAGAAAGTGTACTCGTGGTTCTGACACTGAAAAGATATGTGTATTTTATTTTTATGTACCAGGCGCGTGAAAACGTCGCGACGTTGTTCCCGTATTACGATGTATTCAAGAACACCGCACATAAACAATGCAGTTGCAAACCTATATAAAAATCTACTCCGCAATATTCTCGTATTTTCGTATCTCATGAAAATAGCTTCATACACCACTATAACATTCCTATTATTCCCCTTAAAATACACATTTATCGACATCTCTGCACTAATCTAATCACACCAGCCACTATTGGCGAACTTCAAAATACGCTTAAACAATTACACCAGCGCGGCAATTGAACGGCACCCAATCATCCAGCTCACTTTTACAGCAACCCACTTCCACACACATACTCGAACTCGCTCCACAGCAGTGTATATTCTCTTCATATACCGCTGCTGCACTTTCCAACCGAACAGCGGGCATAAAAGTACCTTAACCGCTATGCGATTCTTCGCGGTTCTCTCCCTCCCTCTCACTCTCGAGAGTGCACTCATCGGACAAGTGGCCCTTGCGCAGTATAGGTGTATAAATTAGGTCCCCTCTCAACTGCTATCTATTAATGCGCGTATCTCTCTCTCTCTCACCGAATTGTATAGTAGCCCACTCGATGTATCATCGAGAGACTCCCCATCCGGCTTTTATTGCCGTGCGAACGCGCGTCCAAAAATTAGATCGCCCCGCTGTGGGATCCCCCCTTTTATCAGTGCGCGAGTGTTACGCACGCGTCGAGTTTCATTGTCGCGCCTGTATGCGCGTATGTATTATGAATGCGCGCGAATGGTATATGAAAAGCCGGATTCGAAGATGTGTTTTCGTATGAAAGAGAAACAGATAGACAGTGGGAAGAAAGGGACGCGTATAATAATGTTGAATTATCGACTGGTGAATGGGGCGCTGTGTTTCATCAATGTTTCACGCGTGCGGGCGTTTTATCGAATATTTAGAGGTCGGCATTGTTCCGGTTATACATACGTACATATGATTTTTATCAAGTCCCCGTGATCTAGTGCGCGCGTGTATTTAACTCTTTTATGGTCTCACGTGACCATTCGTCACGTTTACTGGACGCTTATACTCTCTTTTTTTTATAGTTCTTCGATTTCAAAAGGAAATTTATTGCAATCGTAACTCCGACAAATACTAGAGTCCGCCACACTTCACTATATATATGCTCTATACCGTTATTTTCGCGCGCGTACGCGGTGTACGCAAAAATACGCGATTATTACCCTCGCCCACCTATAAATCAATCTCGCGCTAGTTTTCCCGTAAAAATCGCACCTCTCTATTTTCCACCTCGCATAGCATTCAAAAAGTTGTCGTTTATTACCACCCCATCCCTCTCTAAAAGCGCCATTATTACACGGGTATATTTTCGGAAGAGCGCAGTTATTTTTTATTATATTCGCCTCGTGAATTAACCGTCCGTCGATGTACCCGGGGCTGAATAATCGCTCTAATTGCCCTCCGGTGAGGACATCAATTATGGTGTAAGAAAAGGAGCTCGCGCGAACGACGAAGGCGACATTATATTTCGTTCAAGAGAGTGGAGGACATCCGTTCTTTTCTGCCCTCGCGCCGCGTTGAGGGAACTAGAGGCTTCTTGATCAAAAGTGACGTGCGGCACGAGGAGGGGCAGGCGGTGCTTTGAATGTACAAGGGACCCCTGTATATATACACATTATATATATATATGGGCTACGGCTAAGTTGGTTTTTGTAGTTTAGCTTTTGTGATGTAATAGATAAACGCGGAGGGGGTCGAGAAAGAAAAAATTGTTATTGCACCGTGGTGAGATATGAAAGTGCCGCGGGAGAGCTCTCTCTGTTATACGATGGTGGTTTGGCTTTTTGCTGAATTAGCGAAATTAAGGGATGGGTAGTGTAAGGAAAACGAGCGCATTCAGCTGGATTTTTTCGCCGAGTCAGCGTATCTCTCAACCCTTTTGCCGATTTGATTGATGCGCCTTTGTAGGTTTTTATCGGTAGGGTGATGACTCTTTCGATGAATGATTAATAGATATCTTTTGTATAATATTAATAACCGCGTTATATCATCAATTCTAGCATGAATTCAACAAAATGTGATCTACATCGACCTTTTAACTCATTAAAAAAGAACTTTAAACAACGTAAGATTCTTGCCCGTTAATCCAGCCTTTATGCAAACACCTATAAGAAAGACCAACACACACTCACTGATATACCTACTACGTATAATACAAACGCGCTCGTGTAGACACACTATGGCGAGGGTGTAAGGAGAGTAAGGACCGTGCGCGCGACGGAGGCGCCGTAAGTGAAAACCACAACTTGAGACGCGAGAGACTAACTTCCTATGGAGAGTTGGGAGAAAATATCCAATTTACGATCAAATAACAGGTAAACTGCGCGAAGTACAACTGTGTGTGCGTGGTTAATGAGTGGTTATAGGCGGGACGAGGCAGACACGGTCGCGCACACTCAGGATGTGCAAATACGAGATCTCGACTAATTTTGCAAACATTGCTTGGAGCATGAAATGTAAATAGTATATATTGTAATTTTAATGTTTCAGTTGGTATTGAACTTTATTGCTGAAAATACCGTAGAGAACAGGAATAACCTTTTATTTCGTTAAAATTGCTTTATATGTATTTTTATGGGTTCCCTATTATCCTTTTACGTGTACGATGTTATTGGCGATTCAAAAAAATATCAACGCCGAAAACCACAGAAAGGAGCTTTAGCCACAAAAACACCACATTACCATCAACACGCTCCCTTAGCCATCACCATTTCCAAACCATTCAATTTGTCTACACACCATACAAAAAAAAAATCAAAATCCACTATTCTCCTAACGCTTCGACACGCTGCATATCCCCTCATCTTACACCACCAACAACGCGCTCATATCCCTCCCTCGCGCGCATTACCAAACAAAGCCACCCGTAACGTACCAGCTCTCACTCGGCGCCACTTTTACCACCTCTCTTCCTCCTTCACATAACCCCTCACCCTCCTCACTCCATAACAATCGGGCGTCGGAGAGCAGCCAGCGGCGGCAGCAGCCTCTCCGAAAGATAGAAATAAACACATATCCCTGGAAAACGCATCGACGGGGCGCCCCATAACCATAACCCACGTATATTCGCACACACACATATAGTCTCCCTACTCCCCTCTGGCGAAACGGCGCGTGCGCGGGTGGGTGGCAGAGGGGGGCGTTCGAGTAGAGAGTCGCGCGGCGATGGGAGAGAGAGAGCGGCGACCGCGTGCAGCGGTGGCGGCGGTGCCAGTGGCCCGGCAGTACGCCCCGCGCCCTCGGCCGAAGCGTTTCGCACACGAAGAGAAAAGACGCTCCCGCGCGCGCGCGAGTTAGAGACGTTGGTTGTTGTTGTCGTTGGTGGATTGTTGGTACGGGTAGACAAGTGTACAGTTGTCGAGAGTGAGGGATTGATAAGAGAGGACGGGAGTGGATGCTGCCGATGCTGCGACGCTGCTGCGAGGAGGAGGACAGGCTGCAGGATTGTTGACGGAGAAGGAGAGGTGTGTGTTTGATAATGGAGGAGGAAGATTGTTGACGTAGGGGTTGTTGTTGATGTTGCGCTGGCTTGGGTATGATTATATATGAGGAGCTTGAGATGATGATGATGGAAGTTTGAGGTATTAGGGGAGGATGTCGGAGGCTGTAGACGGTTGTGTATCTTATAGCCAAGTTTCCGTATGTTGTTTAACTTTTACGTCATTTTTAATAATAGTCTCGCGTTCTGTAAAGCTTTAGAAACGCCGAATAACTGAATTTATGAACGAAAACGCAATTATTTAGAAAACAAGCGTCTACAACGAAATCCGACGTCCTCGGACTATACTTACCGCCTAACAAAAGAATAAGCAGTCATTCATTGTTGCACAAAACCCCGTAGCCAAAACAATCACACAGCCCTATATTCCCTTCACCTTTGCAGTCGCATTTTCGTATACCAACTTACACCTCCTCGTACTAACCTCTTTGAAAGTGTAAACAAGCCGCCGTCGTTGCTACTGCTGCCGACGACAGACCTCTCAGACTCTTATGCGCTCGCGTGCAGCAGAAAGTCTCTCCAAATCCTCTATTGTAGGTGCACCTAGCTCAAAGACCACGCGCTGTGCTTTATATATATACGCTATATATACATATACTCTGCGCCGAGGGCATTAATATTACAATGGTTTGTGGCTAGTAAACGTCCGCGGGGCTCACGGTTATATTTCGCTCGCAACTCCCAGTCGGCCGGTTTGTCATTGCGCCGGAAATTGCCGTGTTTCATTGCGAGATAATCCAGCCAGCGCGCGCGCGCGTATTATTTGTCGGCTGCTGTTGTAATTCCATTTATATGCCGGTTGCCCCCGCGTATATAGCTGCGTATATATATACGTACACAGTGTATGGGTAAATGTAAGTTTCGTATGGTATATGCGTATATGGGAAGTTTTAATGTGATAAAGAGAGGAAGGGACGACGATAAATGGATTTTTATTGGCGAGGTAAAATTGATGCGCGTGCACGTGTCGCGCTCTTTGTACCTATATTAAACGTCGCGCTGGATGCGGCTCTGATGCAGTGTGTGCCGGAGATGCGGAGCTTTACTACGCGTATACAGAGTGTGTCAGAGAGCTTGAAATGTCAGGGATACGCGCTCGATTACACGAGACCGAAGGGACCGGAAATTCCGAAAGTTCTCTCGTACAAACTTTTTTGCGTAAAAAGTCTTTCTTGCGAGAGCACTATAATATAACCTTCAACTCCACTCCTTCTCCCCTAAAAAAAGAAACTAATTTCCCCTAACGATGCCGCTCTGCAGCATCCTTCCGAAAGGTCATTCTCCCTCGCATCCTCCTCTCTCTCTCCTATGAAAAATCGCATATAACTCGAGCTGGCGCGAACGCGAAATCGACGCGCTCCCTTCTCTAAGAGTGTTTTTGTCGGCGCTTTTTGCCCCCCTCGCTATAGTAGTGTGCGAACCCCTCCAGCTGTAACGTCGGTTTGTAGCCCGTGACAGCTCGTTTTTCTCGCGGGCAGAGAGGGTCGCTGCCGCCGACGCCGCGCTTTTTCTCTCTCTCTCGCGCCCTCTCTTCTTCCTCCGAGTGTAGTAGAGAGAAAGATCGATTCCCGCGCGTCACGCACGCGGTATGGTGGTGTACCTTGCTGCACAGACGCGTGCGCGTGGATCCGATTGAAGTTTCGCCGCGTGTCGGGCTGGAGAAGAGATTTTACGTGCGTCGGTTGTGTGATGATGGCGTGTGTGGTACAGAGAGGCGCCGAAGGAGTATCTTGGAGAAAGGATTATAACGTTGTTAGCGCGTAGTTCGGGTTGGGATAATTCAGTTGCCCCGGAGTTCTCGGCTGCTGCAGGGTGAACGTGTATGTGTGGTTTTATAAAAAAAGTACATGGACTTGGAGAGGGATGTGTGGTAAATATTTGCGGAGGACTGAGGTTTCGGATAAAAATGGGAAGTAGAAAAGGATGTTATTAGCTTTGTACATAAATTTTGGCTCGCGCGAGCGGAATGGCTTCATTCTTTATTAAAATTGCGGCTTCTTTAAAAGTTTCAAAGTTAAGAAAAAAAAATTTCATCTCGGTTAAAATTCAGCCAACTTTAGGTTATCCAGGGCAAAAAAGGCCCTTTTCCCTCATTAATAAGCCGGGTATACACTTCGAGAAATTTGCATAATTCTCTTGCCTACCCCAGCGTAAGCATTTTCAAAATTTCACATACCAACGTACGCTCAAGGTCGCCGCATTATTATCCACCTTACCTTCAACAAAAATTCCAGGGACGTAAATTTCAATAAAGATAACAACAAATTTCCATAAAACTTTCTTTTCTCAACAACCACCACGCGAGGCACCCATTTCATAATTAACTCATTACAACCTTCTCATCGCTCAATCCAATCTCCTTTCCCTTAATATGCAAAAACCTCTCTCTGATCTGTGGATCTTATTCTGCACCACACTCACAATCATCGTCATAAATCGAGTAAAATTAAACGCTCCCGGTAATTGAAGCCCGCACCCTTCGTCCTTCCAAAAATGAAATTCCCCTCCTACAAAGTCTTCCGCTCGGCAGGAAATCCATCGCTCTAGCACACGCGCGACATATACGCACACACATATATGTGGGGGAGCCGAGATTCCACGTTAGAAGTTTGCGGGCGCGCGCGAGAGTCTGGATAATCCGTGGTAAGCGTTATTCGGCGAGTCTCGTAACGAGATTGTCGAGGACGCGCACGGAGCGCGGGGGTGAGGGATTAGAGAGCAAGTTTTTGCCCGAGAGCTGGCTCGTGGGGTGGGGGGAGAGGGAGGAGAGATATATGATGAGAAAGTGCGGTGGCAGGTGCATATGATTCGTTCGTGCTCTTGCTACACTGGGGTGTCTGCGCGCGCCTGTGCGTCTTTATGCGCTTTTCCCTGGGGGGTTTTCGAAGAGAGAGATGAGTGGGAGATGTGTCGACGGATGTAAGACGAGGCTTGGCTTTTTGTATAAGGCTCTGGTGTGTTTGGGTCATCTTGATTTTTTTCGAGGTGTTGATAAGATTTTGGTCTTAATGTTTTTTTGTATAATAATGATGTAATTGAATTTTATTGAGATATAGGAATTTTGTTTATTAATATATTGTGTGCAAATCCAGCGAAATCTGCGACAAAACCGGAAATATGGTATTGAAAAATTTTTTTCAAGCATACCTACCAGACCCGGTTTTTCTCGTTGTTTGTAGTATATAGAAGAGAAATTCGTGGTTGGACAGAGTCCATCGAATGGTATACTTTTTCTACAGCAACTTCTTACTTTATAAGACAATGGCACAAAAAGCCCTTCTCTTCAACCTTCAGACATTTAGCCCAGCAACGATCTACTCAAGGTTTCAAAAGAGAAATTAAAACTAGAAAAAGAGCTTTAATTCCTTTTTTTTTTAAATTAAAAAATGTTGATTCCTTTAAAAGTTACAAAGGTTTGAAGTTGAAAGTCGAAAAGGCATAAAAATGGTCACAAATTCGGCGCTGCCGATTCCTGCGATTTTTTGCATTTTCGACGTTTAACTTCAACCCTTGTAACTAATTGAAGCTCTTTTTTCTAGTTTTAATTTCTTTTTCGAAACTTTAAATAGATCGTTTCTGGGCTCAATGGCTAAGGTTTGAAGAGAAGAGCTTTTTTGCCATTTTCTTAAAAAGTAAGAACTTGTTCTAGGAAAAATATACCATTCGACGGACGCTGACTACCGAGAATTTCTCATATATATAATTTCTCATATTACAAACAACGAAAAAAACCAGGTCTGGTAGGTATGCTCAAAAAAAAAAAAAATTAACCAAATTTCAGGTTTTGTCGCAGATTTTGCTGGATTTGCAC
>UXGD01003777.1:0-19217 GCA_900474315.1 Torymus auratus
TTTTTTTTTTTTTTTTTTTTTTTTAAATAATATAGGGTAAATAATTTATCTGAATTCAACTGTATTACCGATTATTACGACACAAAATCATAAATTTTTAATGCATTGCAACCGCAACCTACATCTTTCACGTCAGCAATTTTTATCAAAAACAAAAACATAAATATTAATTATATACCACCCGAGGAATTTCAATCGACATACGTGTACGATTCCGCAATCGCCCCATATTTTTATATTAATTAAAATATTAATAAACAAATAAAAAATAAAAAAAAAGAGGTAATGATTGATCACACAGCCATTGAACTACATACGCGGCTGCGATTCAAAACACTTTGTTATTCATATAAACATGAATATCTCGCGCAGAAACCACACCCATGAGTTTGAAAATTCCCCTGCATCACGATTGCGTTATTACATACAGCTCGCCTCGCTCGCTTTTGAGTCGCGCTGACATGCAGTAATAGTAAGTAAAATCGCTCGTACATCACAATATAATCACCGCGCGCGTGAAAAAAACAACCACACGCATATCTTCTCCACCCTCCTCCACATAATAAATGCACCGCGCAAACAGAGCGTGATGCGAGCGACAGCAAATATATTTTTCCACTCTTCTTCTTTTCGCGTGGGTATATATATATACTAATATTGAGAAATCACGAGAGTTCCCGCGAAAAAAAAGAAGGCCGAACGTGTACGTATATACGAGCAGGTGATCATAGCTGCGGCGCGCAGGTGCGCGTTATATACCGCAGCTGCGATTGCAACCTTGCGGGTATATGGTAGTAGTAGCCCGGCCGAATAAGGCGCTGTGTGCTCCTTTTTTTTCTCTCTTTCGATAAGAGCGCCGTGTGTAGAGGTATGTTTACGAGGCTGTTCTCAGCGGCCCCGGAATGGCTCTATTTTTGCGCAGTTGCAGCTGCGGACTGTAAAGATTTTGCGCGGTGATTTACGGGCGCATTGTTGTTTTTTCTTTTTTTACATCGATGGGAAATATGCGGGGTATTCGCCTGTGTTGCGATATAGCGGTGGGACTGTGGTTTAGAAAAAAATACTTGCAATAAAGTATTTTATATATCAAAAAGAAGATCTTTTCCATGTTTAATATAATCTGTCTTTCAGAAAAAAAAAAATATCGGCGATATTGTGTTATTAATTTACTCGTATAATATACATCACGGTACAATTATCAGCCCATTTCTTTTAATTATCGCCACGCTCCATTTGAATTTTCCGATACGACTTCAAACGCTATATTTATATATAAATTACACTTTTTATCCCACTTCTTGCAGTTATTTATTTTCCCCATACCGCGTCGTCACAGCTCCCTCCTTTTTTCCTCCTCCTCCGCCTTCATTTTTACTATTTAGCAATAAACCGCACTCACGCCGACCTATATCAATCAGCCGCCATATTCATTATATCTTCCCCCTCAACTCGCCTACATTTCACAAAATCATTACCATAATCTCCCATTACTTTATACGATCCACATATATTATAATACACCCGTCAACAAACAACAATCGCCATTAGCAATTTGCAAAACGCGAACTTATACTCCTCGTATATATTCCGTTCACGTGCGCGCATGCATAATCCCGACTATACAGTGCAGCGGAATATCGCCGCAGCAATTGGCGCGGACAATAAATTAATAAGCCGCGCTTGCGCAACCCGAATTAAAGACGCGCGCAACTGCTGTAGCAGCAGCAGCAAGGAGTTACGAGAGAGGAGAGCTACTGCAGCTGGAATATAAGGCGAACAGTATGTTCTTCTAAATTGCCGCGCTACGAGTAGTGCAGTCTCTCTCTCTCTTATCTGCGCAAGTCCGCGGAATCCAATCGGGAGCGAGCTGTGCAGCAATCACGTCTGCTGCAGAACGCGCGCTGGGCAATCAGAGGGTGGAGAGGAAACGGATCACGACGTAATTTTTCGATGCTTCCGTCGACTTTTTCTTTATTTCCTCGCGGGAGGTTGGTCTGGAAATTGTATTTCAATCGCACGTGTGTGATTGGTGTAACGAGGAAACTGATAAAGATTGGTTAAGTCGAGGTAACCGAAATTGTAAAGTTATTTTCGTATTATACAGTATAAAAGTTTGTTCTGTAATAAAACTTAACAATTTGTATAGTACATTTCAGAAAATTGTATTAAATTTAATGCAAATTCAATGCAAATTTCGAAGTTTTATTATATACAAAATGTACATTAAAATTATCTTAAATTTCAGAAAATTTTTAACCATGACATTTAATGCATAACTCTATAACCTTCTTTGATAATTTTATTTCGATCATTTCAAAGATTCTCAATGACAAATATATATTCAAATCACATTTCCGAGTATACCTCACTTCGACCTCCCAACGGAAATTTTTTTCCCCCCACAAATCACCGTTATGACAGGTATTACGCTCGTTTCGGGAATTCGCGCAATACCCTCAATGCGGTAAGTCTCGGGGTCCCGATCGTCGAAAGTCCTCTCCTCCCGAGCATTGTAGAATCTTCATTGCCCGATTAGGTAATACGCTTCGCCGCCGCCGAGATATCGACGTAACGGACCGCGATTATAAATAAAAGTGGTACACTACCGAGCGGTGTACTCGTAATGGTATCCCCAATATTAGCCCGATTCCGCTAAAATAATCTAACGGGAGAAAGGGGAGTTATCTCTATCCCGCTTGCTGGGTAAATTTGTTCGGGGGTTGGTTATTATAGATTCGGTTTGCTCTTGCGTATATAAGGCTCATTGTTATAAGATTGAGTAATACGGGATGGTGGGTTATAAGCGTCGACTTTGCATGTAACTTTTGAAAATTGAATTTTACGAAATGAACTGTAATATGAAAGGTATATCGTTTGATAATTGATTTTCGATCAGTTTTCAGTGTTTAACGTTCATTTAATATTTGAGCTGATATGTAAACCCGTAAATCATCATTAAATCAGAAAAAGCTACAATACTAAAAAGACACAAATTTAATACATTTTTGACATTATTCCAAGGACCACTACACGACAAACTTATGGGTCTGAAGTTTTCAACATTGTAGTTCACTGTAAAAAAAAAACTTTTCAATTTTCATTCAAGTTTATAATAATTAATATTAATTTTGCGTGCATAGATTTATCATTTTATATTCCATCGCTTAATAACATTAAATGATTGTGTATACAAAATTATTTCGTTGCACGCTCCAACGACGCAAACTTCAAACCCACGCAAACTTAACACTATTTCCATGCACCGAAACTTCAGATCCCACCTTCAAAAATATCCCCGTCCCCCATTCACAATTAAAATTCCTCACGGCCCATCACGGGTGCATCGTACGTCACACACTTCGAACTTCGCGCTCGAACGGGCGGTTGAGCTCGCAAGAGAGAGACACACACACATACACACACTATGTCCGCGACACCGATCGCACGCGCGCGAGTCCGTTTATGTAAGTGCAATTTGAGCCAAGTCGTACGTAAACGTAACAGACATTGCTAGAGTGTATTTATCTAATCTTGGAGCGCTCGCGACCGCGTACATACGTACGCACGTATAGAGCTCTAACGCGCGTCTGTTGCATCACGAAAACTCCGCGGGCTAATGAGATTACCGGCGTTCCCTTTTTTTTCGCGCACGTGTGTCGTTATTGTCGTAAGGGCATAGAGTGCGCGCGTGGCGTGTAAGTATATATATGATTTTTATTTTTGACTTTTTGGGCTGTTTATGTAACGAGAGAGTGTATGCGAGAGCAGCAGCAGAAGCGTCGGCTGTGTTTATATAAACACTATGGCCTATTTATCAAGTCAAATTTTCGTGCTCTATATATCGCGCGTGTGTGTGTTGCGTTGCCGACGATGCGGTTATATACCGTCTTTTTGGCATTTTCTCGGTTCTTCGGGATTTCCGGTTTTCGGAAAATGCGCAAGATTAATATCGCGCGGCGACCTTTATGCAAACATACTCGTCGCTCGTCTCTTCTCGAAACTCCAATCGTCCGACTATATCATTTTTTTTTTGTTTGCTCGGGATACATATACACGGCTATAATACTCGCCACACACATAGCAGCAGCAGCAACACGGCGTTACATAAAGATTTGCCCAAGAGAGTCAGATGTCACAAGTTCATTTTAATGTACCTTAATTCCAAGTCAATTTAGATTTCATTGTGCCACTTCCACTTTGATGAAATCTATCTATCTCTCGGTACCCCCGCATTATATACACACACACCGCGCTTACATAATTCCGGCGATTATGAACAAATAAAACTACATTCCTTTAATTGCCGTTACTAAACGTTTCGTCAACAATCATCATCGCCTTACGCAATACCAACCCAATATCATCGAAGACGCGCCGACTTTGCAAAACTACGCGCGCGCGCGAACTACTTATGTTGAACTTCGCGCGAAATTACGTAACGGCGACGGATCGTATGTGTGTGCGGGAGAGGAACGTTACGAGCGTGGTTTATATCGGCTCCCGTCGTCGACGAGCGCGCGCGTTACATGCGGGAATTTTCGTGCCACGCGCGCTGTAGCTCGTCGATCTCGTAACGACGCTAACGGGAACGATGACACGTAATCGCGCGCGCCGGTGTGTATCGTGCACGCCGCGTGGGCGTATATGCAGTAGATGCGTGGAGAGGGACCGGAGGAACGATGTTGTTGCGGTCGAGGCGTTTGGGAAGTGAAGTTTCGGTGCAGTCTAGTGCGTGGTCAACAGCGATTGTAATAGGGAGTTTTATGAATTGGAATGTTATTTATTTGATATATTATTTGATAACTAAATGCCGTGAGAAGCCAAGCAATGCTATATACACGATATCTAAAGCGACCTAACTATATTTAAATATATTGAAAAGCGATATATAGGATCTTCATTGTTATTATATAACCGGCGATATAATCGTGGCACTTTTGATACTAACAATACTCCGATATATATTATGTATCAGCCATTTATTTGCGCCTATTAATTATAACATTATCTCGCTATCGCAAAATTATATAATTTTATAGCAGACAATGTTTACATTGCATCTCAATATTGGCTGGATTACGTATTATTATACATCTGGTAAAAATATCACGCGCTTGACAATATAATAAAATTGACAAGGAAAATTTTATCAACTCTTTTATTATAAACTACACACACACAAAGTGTGTATAAGCCCGAGATTATATAAATTATTTGTTGAACCTTTTCGCGCAAACATATTATGTAAGTACATACATACATTATACGAGGAGAGTCATGGTTGAATTTTAGCTCCGAATCAAAGCTCCAATTTCATCGAAACCTTTCTTACGAATAATCTCAAGCGAGTACAATTTGCTTGCTTGCTCCTGCCTTGTTCCTCGAAGTGAATAATAGCGACGACGTCGACGACAACGTTTACAAAGAGGTCGTCGTCGCGCGCGAGACAATGATGATGATGCGGCCTTCGCGCGTTGCGGTGAATCGTTAAGCGATTACGAATGCGCGCGGTATTATATACTTGGTCAAGGATCGGCTTCCGCCATATATGTCCTGATATGGTTCTATACGTACACGAGTGCTCTAGTTTCTTTACTCGAATAAGCGGATGATGCGGCGAAAACTAGCGAGAGGAATATTTTTTGCTTTATTTTTTTTTTTTTTTTAATAATACACACGGCCGGGTGTATTTTCTTCGTTTTTCGATAAATATAGATTCGCCGATATTTTCGCGCAACTATTAAAGAGTCGCCGGCTCGCAAACAAGATTGTTGATGGAGGTCTCGTATTTCTGTTTTGCCTTTGATGTTTATGGCATGCCGGGCTTGTGTGTGTATACGCAGGATTCGCGAGAAAGAATCGCACGATGACCAGAACGAACGCGCTATCTCATCGTTTATTTTTCCCGCCGAGGAATATATATATATAACAGTCTGGTTTATATATACAGTGTGTGTTCGGTGTATCATTTCGCATCACGTGATGTGTAATTTAGAATATAACGGGGTAGTTGTAGATGCGGTTGTTATTGCAGAGAATTTTGTCATGGACGAAATTTAATTCTGTTTTTGTGCAATGATAATGTAAAGAAAACTGCTTTTATTTTTGAAGACATCATAAAGGTTTTAAATCAAGTTCAATCTACAAACTTTATACACAAATATCCGACTATTGACTTATACAATTACCAGTACGGTTATAAAAGCATTTTTGACCTTTATTTTTCAAACCTCCAGCCAAACCGAAAAATTTACATATTTGTTATTTCTCAGAACATTCTTTGTTTCAGGCTGATGAACTCATAAAATTGTTTTAGCGGTTCTGTTTCGCGTTTTCCCGGTACTACTCCGCTGTTGTATTCAAATGAGAAGCCTATTGCATATTCATACCGCGTTCCTTGCAAATTAATAATTTCAAATTGATATCATAACCAAACACTATACACACACCCAAACCAGCTACATTAACCAACACATCCAAACCACTTGTTCCATCCGAATCCACCTATACCTAATATATAAAACTCGCAAAAATGATCGTTCCTGCCTCGAATCCACACACCGGCAATATAGCCGCAGCGACGAAGGCTAACGCCTCGTAAATTTATCCTCCCTCTCTCTCTCTCTCCCGCGAGTGCAAGAGCCTTTAGCCGTTGATGCCGCGTATCCCAAGAATCTCTCCTTCTCCTCGCGCGTGCAGCCGGCTATAGCATATAGGCGCAGCCAGAATAGCCGCGCGCGCGCGCCGAAAGAGAGAGGGAGAGAGACCGCGCCGCGTTATATAAGAAACGACCGCCTCTCCGAGACTGGCCGTGAACTTAGCGGCGTCCGCGCGAGCGCAGCTGTGTAGTGCTGCGTCCTTTTCTTCTCGGAGAGCGTGCATATATAGCTGCATGATGGGAGAGGGAGAGAGAAAAATTTTAATGTATCGGGAGATGGGTCGTGTGGGAGAGAGGGAACAAAGGAGTTGGAAGAGGACGTGTGGCTACCTTTTATTGCCTTGTTTTCCTTGGCAGTTATCTTCTTTTTTTGCATCATGGGGGATGCGTTTTTTATAGCGCAGGAGGCTCGGCAGTTGTGATATTCTCGATTCGACTCGGTATGCGAGGATGATAGGTATTTCGTAAACCGCGAGTGATGCGAAAATGTTATTTCTGTAGCCAACAGGTTATAATTAGAGGGTTATATTCGTGTTATATATATTTTAATTATATTTTAACGAACGCTTTATGCAACGGCTTTGATGATAATTTAGCAGGTTACGAGGAAGATTTCAAAGATCTTCTAATCAAGCTTTCAACTACCTTTTATATTTTTCGTTGAAAAGTCGCGATGATAAAGTACGATCCTATTATTTTAAATTTATATACTAAACTGCGCCGTTTATTTTAATTGTATCGCATACGTTTCCCCGCGACGCCGTTGCAGTTCGTCTCTTTTGTTCATTAATCGAAAAAGAAAAACACGTACGCGGAAATGAAACTCTGCCAATTTCGAGACAAAAGCCAGAGCTGCAGCACTATAGTACATATACGCACTCGCTATATATACGTTACAAAATCAGCCTCTCGCGTGGTTTATCTACATCGCACCTATTATAAGCGTATATTACCCTACTTACATAAACCACCGCAGTACCTATATACAATACAACTCGACGAATTTCCGAACGAACATCACTTGAAACAATTATTATAGAGCTGATCGCTTTGTGCAAACATAGCGTCAACGTTCCTCGAGCGTACATCCGAGAGCTTATTATCTTGCCGGTACAACACCTATATACACATATATAGACCGTGTTCCGCGAAAAACAGTGGAACACTTTCCCACATGAGCGTTTCCGCGGGAATATATATTCAATGTCAGCCCGCGGCGGCGAGAGAATGAGAGATGGAGATTAAACACGTCGCGCAATGTCGTCGCCTTTTTCGGCCGACACCACCGCCACATAGCCACAATATGCACGTATGCATACACACACAAGTGTGTGGAATATACGCGAGTGTCTATTAATAGCGACATAATGATCGCCAGGTGGTTATCCGCGCGCGAGATCTCGGAGCGTCGACCTGTCCGTCCGCCGCCGCACTGTGACGAAGTGCCGAGGAATTATTCTCAGGAATTTCCCGCGACAGAGGAATGCTCTCGGCTTCGAGGAACGCGCAGCTGCTTTTAAAAGTTCCCGCTGACTGTGCAGCCTGTAGTTGCATAGCGAGGTGGAAGGGCGTACAGTTTTACGCTGCACATTGCAATAATATAGTAAAAAAATCTCTTTACTTTAATTTATAGTTTTATATAGGTGGAACAACAATTACAATAATACCATCGATACCGCATATTATAAAAAAGGGAGCGTTTATCCAACCGCTCATTATTGAAGTATATATATAATATAATAGTTACGAATATATCGGACCGGCCAAAAGACGTACGTTCACCCGTTACATCGTGAACTTTAACCGTAACCGGGCTGTCTCTCTCGGTTTACGTATACACCTCGACTTTCTACAGCCGCAGAGAGTAAGAGACTCTTTATTTTATGGGGCTTTATACAATGCTCTCTCTCTGGGTTATGTGTCGAGGCGAGTTACGTGGATTTGCTCTCCTAAAGGCCATCATCCATCTTTTTACCGTGCGGATATAGCTGCTGCTCTCGCTTTCACAATTTTTACACAATTAACGGGAGAGAGAGGAAATTGCGATCTCCGGCTTTCTACTTTGTCAAAATCTCCGGAGGCAGCAGCAGCAGCAGATTAAAAACGGCACAATCGCGATCAGTCGATATACTACGTAAGTAAATGTACGCGAGAGAGGAGCGTTATAACGTAACGCGCGGACGTACGGTTAGGGTATATATAGTTTATGTAATTGAACGTGGGGCTATACACCGCGCGCTTTTTACGACTCGAAATTGGCCTATTGGCTATATGCGTAACCCAAGATCATTTTTAATATACTTTATATACGACTGTGTATGCGTGTGTGGAGTATATAAATCATAATGAATCTTAGATAATCATCCGGCACGTCACGCCGAATCTAAATTTCAAAATCTATCTCTCATTTGGCGTGTTCAACCTCCGCTGTCAACCAGTTACTCTTCACGACACCTCTTTTCTCAAAAAACGCGATTCAACAATATACCTATACACACGCAGCTGCATGCAGCATCGTCATCATTTCTCTCGCGGCTATATAACCTTGGCATTCAAGGCGACGCGGCTTTCCACTGCCAACCGTATACATACATCCCACGCTCTCCGCCTCCCCACACCCGGCAATTTTCAAAATCCTTCGTCGCGCAAGCAAGCTGGCCAATAACCTCTCTCTCCCTTTGTATCTCTTCTCTCTCATATACCCGCACTATACTCATCCTTCCTTCTCTGCAACATTGTATGTAACGCGCGCTAATGGTCGATACATACACATACGCGTGGCATATACACACACGCCTGTATACGTTAATGACTCTCCCGGTCCAGAGAGGAGTGGGGACCACCGCGCCGCTGAGGAGGAGAAAGAGACTGTCGCGCGCGCTGCAGTGCGCTTTTGACCTTGAGACTTTTAGCGCGAGTGAGAGAGAGAGAAAGAGGAGTTCGACGACCTGGAAGTCGCTCGGCTCTTTCTCTCTCTTTCTTATACGCAAGGTCGACGTTGTACGAGCTGCACAACGACAAAGTGAAGACGAGTGCATGATCGCGAACGATCTATAGCCTTGAACCGACATCGTTGTGTGCAGGTGTGCGTAGGGACGAGGGCGATTCTTTGTTTCCGTGGCGAAAGGCTTTTTATTTATTCCTCTCTTTGTTCTCTCCCGCGAAGCGTGTGATTTAAACGTAAATGAAGTGCGTGGCTGTTTTGTATGGTGTGTATATAGAGCCTGGACATGAAGTCTTGTCTGCAATATTTCATATATAATTGCGCCCACCGTCATTTATACAATCTCTAATATTATATTATATTTGATTATATGAGGATGATATGAATTTATATAAGTGACGTCGTGGTAATACGGTTTTAGTCCGGCGAGAGTTATATGTCCCGAAAGGTATTTCTGTGTTGGTACGGATTTAGATGCTCGTTCCGTTTTGAGGTAACGGCGGGTGTATAAGTATATATAATAAGGGTTGTTACAGTCGCGGAAACTTTTGCTGATTATATATACACGTTATAGCGAATATCCGTTCACTTGTATAATGTGTCAATTGTCAAGTAGAATCGTACCAATTAGCAGAGACGCTTCTTTAATTAATATACATTCATTGATATGTATACATAAGCAATTCTGTTATATGCTTTATTGTATATATAATAATTCTCATCGAAGATATCCTCAAACCTTAATACACAACGCCAAAATCAGTTTAATCTCGAACGACATTGAAACTACGACGATACGCCTGTCTTTCTTATACACACTTCTCTCTGTATATAGCTCCGAAAACCCACGCGAAAGAACGTCGACAAAAACGCGCAACAGCCGTTCTCTCACTCGCGCGCAGCAACAGCCCGTATAAATCGAAGTCAAGACCGGCGCGGCCAGATGCAGACGCTCCCTCTCTCACATACATACTCTACCTCTTCTCTTCGTCTGCTTCTTTCTCTCGCGTTATTCCGACGTCTGGGAATCCGGACAAAGGAGTTCGAGGGCGCCGAGGTCGTCAGCCGCCCGGGTGATTAAAAACGAAGCTACAGCTCTACGGCGACGACGACGACGATTCTTATGTCTCGCCGCGCGTCCGGGGGAAGAAGAAAGAGGGATATAGACAATGGGCGCACGACGCGATTTATTCGCGAGCTATTTATTTGGCGGGTGTGATCACGTAACTCTGTATGCTCTCGCAGGGCGTTGATTTGCGGGGACAGTGTGTGCGAGTAATTGGAGAGGCGCTGGTTGACGAATTAATTGGGCCCGGATTTATGGGCGGCGGCCAGGGTTTATGGATTTTTTTTCGAGAGCTTGGGTTTCGTCTAGACGCTACTGCAGACGATTTTTTGAGCGACGGGAGGTATTCGGAGAACGCCGGTTACGTAACTGCGCGATCGAGACGCCCGAATTCCGGTTTGATCGAAGGAATGCGCGTATGAGAGACTAAATAGCCTTTCATACATGCTGTTCTCATATTACACTACTTATACCAACATCTTCAAGCTCGTACACCGCGATAAGACCTCGAGAGAAGATGTGCATCGCCGTGAAACAGTTTGTTTACCCCCGATTTTCGCCGAGGTCACGGCGCGCGAATAAGACCTTGCAACACGACAAGAAGCGGGAGAAGAAGATTCGGAGATTATCTTTGGAAAAGTGATGACTGTCCCCGCGCCCGCGAGATTCTCGCCTTGATATCGCATAAAGGATCTTTTTCATGAACGTTTGCGATAAATTGGGTGGTGGTAAGTTTAAAAGAGACCGAAAATATAGGCCTGTTTTTAAAAAAGAGAATTCGCGTGTTTATTTCTTTGATAACGAGGTCATTTTTATCTGGCTTGAAAGTGATACCGATGTATATCTTCCAAAATCAATTAGATTCGAGTGTGATTTTTTTTTCTTTTAATATGCATCGAAGATTATCTTTCAATGTCAAACGTACACGAATTATCAGACGTTTGCCGTATATAATACGAAAACATCAAGAGATAATAAAAGTTCATGAAACGTCACATCAGTGAATCCGCATTGAATATAAGAAATTCACGTATTATTCACAGAATTTCAATTCTAATTGATGGAAAGTATCCTCCCACACAGTTATAACTTTATACACCGCAAGCTTCCATAAAACTTCCAGCTCCGACATAAACCGACAACTCAAGCACGTACGTGGGATTCCCCTATTTCCTCCGATAACGTACCTCGATTTCCGTCGCGAATCTTCTCGCACACGGCGATGACTCACGCCGAGAGCTCTAAGCGCCGACGACATGTGTCTCTATACGTCAGTAGTAACAGACAGCGCGACGTACACGAGACGCGGCCGCGCAGGCGCAGAGACGGTCTACTAGAGCGTGATACATATAACGGACCGCGTGCGTATATATGCGACGCTTTTCGCCCATTGTGTTTGGGATGGAGCTGACGGCCGGTGGACAGCGTTTAAAAGCGCGGTGAAATGTGGAAAGGTTGCTGTGTCGGTATTTATTTTTGGGCCAATGGTGTTGCGGTTTCTGGCCGACAAAGTAGGTAGTTGGTATATATATTTTGGGTGAAATTCGAGTGTATTACTACTTTGAGCGTGGTAAATTGGCCGGAGGTTCAATAAGGGTTGGGTTATTTTTGGGATCGTTTTGGTGCATAATGAATTTTGAATAAATTCATGGGTCTGAAGTTTGCATCTTCGGAATATGTAACGAAATAATTTTTTATGATTGATTAAAATTATTAAACAATGGAAATTTCATCTCAATTTTTGCTATAAAGTTATTTTATACTGAAAAACACTAAATCTACATGCATAATTGACATTAATTAGTAAGTATAAACTTGAAGTACGATAAATTATTTTTTTATTTCGTTGCACTCCAACGTTGCGAACTTCAGACCCATATAAATTCATGCTCTAATGGTTTTAAAAATAATCGTGTTTTTCTTTTAATTCACGATAGTCGATAAAACATTATATTTCTGTGAAAAAAGTTCTGACCCTGCGTCTTTTAAATTGCAAATCTCTTTCTCTAACCGGCCGGAATTAGCCGCGTTTATCGACACGATGATCGTGCTCTTTTCGTGCAGTACGCGTGCACTAGCGAAAAAAAAAAAATTCATAAACACACAGACCTTCTATCGGAACCTATAATACGTGCCTCACCGCATTACGCAACAAACTATATATCCTAGCCTGATTAGTCTTCCCCCATCATGTCTCTCATACTACACTTCTGAATTACGAGCTATTTCCACCCTCGCGCACGAAGTCGGGCCGCGAGCGCGCGACAAATCATATCGTCACTCGAAAGAAGAATTATAATAGAGATTCGCCGAACCGCGCTCGCCTCATGCTCGTTTATATACCGAGAAGTTCATTTATAATCACACAGGGGGGGAAGAGGGAGCGACAGGAGGACTCATTTCTTTATCTGAAACGCGAACGCGCGACGGGTCGCGAGCTTTACGTAATTTTTTTACACCGAAACATTGTGTAACGGCGCTTTAATAAAAAAAGAAATAGACTTTGTTATATAAAAAAGGCTATACTCGAGCGCGGGGAGGTTATTTGGCAAGTATAATATACGCGCGTATGAGTTAGAGTATATTATAGCGAAGGATGAGTCATTTATCCGTGACGGGATGACACTCGATTTTTCCGTAATTTTTATAATAATCGCATAATGTGTGTTAGGTGCATACGTATATACACGCTCGGTGAATCACGTTCGACGTTTATATACGCGCGTGAGTGTGTGAGTGATCGTGAAATTTCCGCGCGAATTGGGTGATGATGATTCGGAGCTGTCGTTGCGTAAGCTATAAGCGCTTTAATGAAAAAATATGCATAACGCGGAGTTTTCATTGAATCGTCGTTGCGAGAATTTGTATGCAAAGGACGATAACATTGGCTCGTACACGAGTTGAAGAAAAGTACGCGCAGATGACGTCAGCTTCCGAGTAAGACGATGATTACTCTGAAAAGAGCGGAACGGTTCGAGATCATTGGGATGCTGATATGGGTGACACACACGTGTGTGGAAAAGCCGGTTAGTTCCGGTAGTTCTTAATATAAAATGCATAAATATAGGCAGGCCCGATTCAATCTACCGTCAAATGAAACCTGTATATACGCCGCCGCGGCACACGCGCGGGGCTATTTTCAAGTTTAAGAAATATTAACGCTGATTAACAAGATTATTACATAAGGCCGACGCGTCGTTTTCGTCGCGTAATTTACCCTTTATTATACACAATATAACTTATTTTTTTGTGTGTTGGAGAATGCCGAACGATGTCAATGACCTCATTCTCTCGGCTTAATCGTTTTCAATTCTACCGAAGACTTCGACGACACCGTCATAAATCTGAAATCCATTAACCGCGAGGATATAATCGGCAACACGAATTTAAACCAAACCAAAAAACTTCCATCGCATACTTACGCGCGGCAGGAAAGAAAAAAAAATCTGTTTACGTGAAGAGATCGAAAAACATTCCGCTACTACATAATACTGCACCCATAGAGCATCAGCGCAGCTTAATTAAACGATTTTTCATAATTAATTGTTGACGACACCTCTCCTGCGGCTTTTCCGCTTCGTCATTCCTCGTGGCTCTCACGCAACCACCGCCTCCGCCGTACACACTATATATATAATGCACCGCGCGACCTCCTATTATTGACATAACCAACAGCAGCACACCCCCAACCATCCATATACCCCTATAATCTACCATTTTCACGTTTATTATATAAAAGAAAAATCGTCACTTCTATATCTCAATCATCCACTCGAAACTCATATCTTCCGATCCTCTCGCGATCGAAAACAAAACTTATCGCGGTCCCCCGATCTTTTTTTATATAACACCGCGGGGCGCCAATACACTTCTCTATTTACCAACACACACGTACGCACACACGCTGTGTCTTTATTTACATCCTAAACGCACCGAATCATTGGTGCAAACAGTAGGTAAGTTAGTAGCTCGCAGGCGGGCGCTTTAATGAATGACCGGGTCACGTGACGCGCGCCTTTATTTACCCGCTCAAAGCTCGCGCGCGCGCGCGAGGGCTGTCTTCTCTCTCTCTCTTGTTGAACAGCTGTTTTTCGGCCCCGCGAATTTTTCGATACTTACGTAAGGACACTCGCGCACATATATACAATACACGTCTTCTCTTGCGAGTATAGCTCCGGCTTTTATCATTTCGTTTATGTAAACGAACCGCTCATTTATGTAACTTTTGCCGCGCGCATAACGCGCGAAGGTTCGTGGAAAGAAGTAAAAACCGTGCCTCGTAAATGTCGTCGTCGCTGCTTTAAAACAACTCTGTTTATACTTTTGCACTTTTACACATCACGCGGACAACAAAGGTGAAAAACAAAAAAAAAAGAATACATAACAACTCACCAAGTTGCACGGCAAGGTCGTATCTCTCGAGCGCCTCGTTCAGCAATCCCTTCTTCATCAACGCGTCAGCCTCGTGCCTCGCCGCACTAGCTTCAGCCTCCCTCGGCCACCACTTCTCCACGAGCCTCTGCACCAGCACATTCGTCTCCAGATTCACCTGCTGCTGCGTCAACTGCGGCGCGTCCTCGCACAATCTCCGTTGTCCACAGACCCGGCAACTCTCGCCTTCTTCAATGCACACCCTGCAGAAGGTATGCCCGCAATCTAGCGTAACCGGCTGGTACATCGCACCCTCGCACTTTGGACAGGCGAACGATGCTGTTTCAGGGATGATAACACGTCTGCTGGACTGATTGTTGGTATTAGACGTAGGCACGCCAAGATCCTCGAGCATCGCATTCACAAGGTGTCGGAGTTTATCCGAGGGCACGTTGCCGAGAGCTAGACAACGCGAGTAAACATCGATGGACTCGCGTATACGGCCGCAACGAGCTAAGGAATCACCGTAGCCCAGGAGCACTTCGAAATTCGGCTGCTGCTGTTTCAGGCAACGCTCGTACATCTCCACTGCGAGCCGGTAGTTGCGCGAGGCGAACGCCTCCTTCGCCATTTCCGTCATCCTACTATGTTTGTACTCCTTAGCTTCTTTTGCTCCCCTTATTCTTTATCCTTCTTTAGCAATTTTCGATTTTGAGACTAGGCAAAGTCAGTCCTTTATAGAAACCACTGCCGGTGGTTATCGCGTGACTGAATAATACCCGGGCGGCCCGCTCAGACATAGCTGTAGGGCCGGCCCGCCGACATAATCAACGAAACACACTTTAATTATTATTATTATTTTTAATATTCTCCTCCTTTTACAACTCAACACTTTTATACTGTGTATCCTCCTTTTATATATAACACACGCGCGTCGTCCTCAGCCACGCACTATAATGTATGTATACTGAGTGTTTTGAGGGGGTGGCGCACGCGCTATCTCGGCTCTCAGCTGTCCGTGTCGCGCGAGCGCGCGCCGCTGAGGTTCCCCGTCGACTGACTCTACCAACACCGAGAGCCACGGAGAGAGAGACGCGCGAGCCACTCGCGCGCCTTCGATCGACGCGCCGCCACGGCCCGAGTCTGCACTACCTATATCAAGCGAGAGAGGAGGGAGGGAGAGAGAGAATGTGTATACAACCGTTTACGTGGGTCGGAAGGATAGCGTAATCGCGGAGCAGCGTTGCTGCTGTGGCTTGCTGAGGAACAGCAGCGTCATAATCGCGTAATTGGTGTCGTCGACTCTCGGCTCTCTCGGAGAGTGTATAAGGTGCTCCGATGGGTTATGTCTCTACGTGCGTGAGGTTATGCAAGGGTAGAACCCTTCACGAGAGAGTGGGAGAGTGACGTGGGTGCTATGATGCAAAGTATTATAAGGGAGTGAGGAAGTTTTGGCGTATATATCACCGATGAGTCTTCGTCCCATGCTTCGTCCTTATCACTATATAAGTATCGGCTTCTATCAAACTGCTCCGTTCTCTTCTCTACGATACGTTACGAAAAGCTCTTGGTAGATCCTTCTACCCCAGTATCCTCCACAAAACATTAAGAAAAAAAAACACGTCTATTTCCTCATATGTCTATTATATATGTCACACAACACGCAGCCACTAAGTATCATCTACATTACAATTCTCCTTTTGGCACATCTTCCGGCCGCACTCGCAGCCCTCGGCTAAACTCTCTCACCCCTCTTCGCTTTCGGATCAATCGCGCGCATAGACACACACGCACACGAGAGACAGTGCTATATCGGGTCACGAGCGTATAGGGACACTTGTTGTCCGTGGCACTGTTGCCTCTTCCACACCACTACGGCACTAACCTCCACCTGCAGCAGCGCTGACGTCATGATATATCTCTCTTCCTCTCTCTCTCTCTCTCTCCCTCACCGACGCTCAATCCAACAACCCTTATTATTACATATTATAATCGGTTGCGTAGTAGGTAGCCGCGTACTCGCCACCATTGTGCGTGCCGCGCAGCGTCACTCGTTTGGTCATACTTACGTAGCACGTTGTACCGCGCCGGATCAATTGTGCCGAATACTGTCATGCGCGGCGGCCCCCCCGGGTTTAGAGCTGAGTATTATGTATCGGCGTGAACGTGCGTCAGGGGTAGCTGCGGAGTCGAGCGCGCGCCCGCGTGTATAACCTACGCATGAGCAGATCGTGGCAAAGTCTGCGCCTGCGCAGAGCGTCGCGTAATCGACCTACCTACCCCTTGTACGGGAGAGGGAGAGAGAGAGAGAGTCAGGTGATGGGGTGGGAGGGCGACGTTCGCGGGTGGTTGTTTACGGTCGGGGATGACAGCGAATGTACTTGCGTATGTTGCGGTATGAGTTTTTTTTTATGCGGTGGATTTTTGCGGTGGCTAAAAGGTGGTTTATGTGCGAGATGGTTGGAAGAGGGATAAGCACTTTAATGTTACGAGTGTGGGATGAAATCTCGGGTAGTTTATGGCAGCAGGGATTGGTTTATCGATTTTAGATATTTTTAGCACGTGAAAAAATTATAGGATAGTATGTATGTATTACGATGTATGTCACTGTAGGATGATAAAATAATACATCATTATGTAATACAAACGCGATTTTCGCATTTTTTGGCCTATTATTAAACGGGACTAAAGGGACCGTTTTTAGACGGACAGTCAAAAAAAGTTGTCAACGGGCATTTGTCATCTTTTATCGCTAGCTAAAAACTTTTCGAAATTTTTTAGCAAAATCGTCGATAATTGTTACAAAAAATGTTGTAATTATTTAAATTTGACCATTAAAAATCTTTTATTTGTTGTAGCAAAATATTAAATAAATAAAAATTAAATATACTCCAATAAGCGCGTGGTTGCCGTGTCTAAAAACGGTCATATTATCCCGGCTTTATATTTAAAAAAAATCCGCGAAAAAAGTACATGCGAGTACAAAAAATATGGTGTGCACCGAGGGCTATAAGTGGGCTTTTTACCACGTATGGTTGCAGTATACTCATCTTCGGCTTTTATTGCAAACTCCGCACTTGGTCTAAAAAGGCCCCATTTACGCCTTAGGTACACAATCCTCTATCATCTTCCTCGATTAAGGAGCATCATTTTCCCGACCAAAGGGTTAAAAAGAAGGGTCAAGTAAAGGGTTGAAAAATGGTTAAAAAAATGGGATAAAATGGATTAAAGAAGGGTTAAAGAAGGGGTTAGAAAGGATTAAAAAGGGTAAGGGGTTTAAAAAGCTTAAAAAAGGGTTTAAAAAAGGGTTATGTAAAGAGTTAAAAAAAGGTTTAAAAAAGGGTTAAGTAAAGAGTTAAAAAAGGGTTTAAAAAAGGGTTAAGTAAAGAATTAAAAAAGGGTTAAGTAAAGAGTTAGAAAAGGGTTAAGTAAAGACTTAAAAAAAAGGTTGAAAAAGGGTAAAGTAAAGTGTTGCATCAGTGCATCAAAGTGTATCCATGCATAAAGTTTTATCCGTGCACAAAAGTGCATAATAATGGCCATGTTGCGGTTTTCTACGCCACCATAGAGGTACTGCAGAAGACGCGTTGGATTAATATTTTTGCCTAGCGGACCTAAAGTACCACTTTTACTCTCGGCGCCCGATCGCATAAGTTGTATTTTCAGCCTCACTAGGCAAAAAAATAGTTAGACACCACGAGAGCAAATAAAGAATGTCTCAGAAGATCGCATGTTTGTCATTTACATGCGATCCGGGACGTTCTTTACTTTTACTCCCTAGGTGTGTAATATCCCCTATAGCACCCAATATTGGAGCAACATTGCTCCAATATTGCTTTGTCATATTCCCCATATTCGCCAATATTCCTTCAACACTTTTACATATGGATGCCATATTGGAGCAATGTTGTTGCAATCCGTGATTTCCGTTTCCCCATTGCTTTTTTAAAATGATGAGTCATAGTAATATTGCAGCAATATTGAGCCAATTGGAGCAATGTTGCTGCAATCCATGATTTCCGTTTTCCCATTGCTTTTTTAAAATGATGAGTCATAGTAATATTGCAGCAATATTGAGCCAATATTTCTCAACACGGAATAAATATTATTTTTAAAATTATATTTTTATGCTGGTTTTTCTGATGACTTTGCAATATTGCAAGAATATTTGTACAATA
>UXGD01003778.1:0-19211 GCA_900474315.1 Torymus auratus
CACTATAACTATACGCATACGTAGATTGTAATGAATCCTAAACAAAATATCACTCTTTGTAAAATGGGAATAATTTAAAATTACCATCGAAAATCAATTTTTCCAAAGATCAAAGAATAACGAAAACTTTATTTCACCAATCCTATTCCGACAAACCATCTATAGCTATAATATTTTTCAGTATAGGGCAGGCATCTAAACTCGACAAAATTCACGTTTCGCGCAAACGCCACGGCTCACAATCCTCGTCGCTGGAAAAAAAATCGCAACTCGCGCGACCGGAAACCTTTCACTCGGTTTTCGACATTTCCCTCCAAAAAAAAAAAAAAAAAAAACCCAAGAAAAAGACAACAACGTGCGCGGCTTCCCCATAAACTCAACTCTAAGATAATGGCCCCTTTACGCGCGTGCTCACGACGACGACGACGACAACAATGGTGGCGAATTTCGTAATTTTTGCACCGTCCTCGGGAAAAAGCCCCTATATATATAGTCACCTCTATATACACCGACATAAAAGAACCGCGGGTCTCGCGCTCAGCGAAAAGGAAAGTGAAGAAGCGGGCGCGCGTTGCAACGGTAGCTCTTCTGGTTTTATGTCATCGATCATCAGCGTGAGAAAGATAAGGCAAGGAGGAAGAGAGCGCGCGTGCACATAGCGAGGGAGTGGAATAATCTTCCTGCCTATATACGCGTTCCGGCGACGCTTATTTTCTCAGTCGAATGAATTACCATATTTAATTCGCGGCGCGGATTAGCGGCGCGTGAGCCTTTTTCCGGCTAATTTAACATCCGAGTATTTATCATGGGGGACCGGTTTTATATATATACTTGCGGATATGGGTTTCCGCGTACGGGTTGGAAGTATATTGGAGGAATATTGTCTAATTGAAAATGTTTATGTAAACGGTGAGTTGAAAAAGGGGGAAGAAGAGTGGCGTGTGGAAAATCGTTTATTATATGATTGCGTGATTTATTTTTGTAGGAAGTTAAATATGAAAATACCTTTAATTTATAATTTAAGATAATAAGTTGAAGACCAGTTATATGTTTATATATTATACTTACCAACTTTATGCTTATATTTTCGGTTATTTCTAACATTTCAATGGCTGTGATAAATCACATACTTACATGCTGTGAGAAATCGGAAATCCGATCCGCCCTAACATGGGAAAATTTTTAATTCACTTATTAAGAAAATTCACAGCTTACCAGCTATCTAAATAAAGTCACGCGAATCGACCACTATTAAAACTCTATTTCCCACTCGATATACCGCTAATTAATCATCACCTCGCAACAATTATTATCACCCTGCATCTAAATGCGCAAAACGTGCTCACGAACCTTATTATATACCGCTCTTCCACACTTATATACACCTCCGCGCAAATCACCCAAATACCAAAAAAGGCGTGTATAAACTCTCCGAGAGAAATTGGTCAAAGCGAATATCGAGGACGTCGGCGCACACACGTATATATAGGTATGTGTTCAATCTCAATTTCGCGCCGTGCGCAGTGCAATGCGCAGCTCGTTGGCGAAAGTTCGAGTGAGCGCGCGTGTGGAAGATCATTTCGCGAGATGCACGATTTTTCCGCGCGGCGACTCACTGCCGCTGCACAATGATGTCGTTTGTTCTGTCGATATATGGGTTGCCGAAGTAGTGAAACTTTCCATTTTCGCGACGGGCGCGCGCTTTTTTTTCTCCCTTCCCCTACAGTGCTGGTAATTTAATGAAGAGGTGTATATACTTACTGCGCTGAGCGCGGCCGAGTCGAGTGGATCTTTTTTTTTGGGAGGATAATTATGAGGACTTTGACGGAGACAATGCAATGGTTAATAGATATTGGGCAATAATTGACAAAGTAATTTGATGATGGATTAAGGGAAGTCTTCTTTCGAGACGGGTTGCGCAAGGAAAGAGGAGATGTCATGGGTAATAGTTTTTTTCGATACACTGTGTATATAGCCATTTTCTTTTGTGTTAAATTTTATTTATTTAAACAAAAAATATATATATATGGTTGAATTTTTTAATGTTTTTACAGGTACGTGAAATATGTATAAATAATAGACAAAATTTCGAGTATGTGAAACTTGAAGATTTCCTACAACATTAATAATAATAATAATAATAATATAATAATAATATTAAACTCTACATCTTAATTAAACGCGCAAAATTAATAACAGTTGTTTAAATAAATTCACTGGCAATGCGCAGAGAGACGAATCGTGCAGCTTTTTTTTATGAACATACGATTTCATAAAAATCTCACGAACACACTTATATTATAAATTGACCTCCTATGCGTTTTCCATTATCTTAAATAAGATGCGCGTCGAACTGATTTATATAGCGCAAACGGTATAAGTACAAAAGTGCACGGAGAGAAAGAGACAGGGAGAAAAGAAGGGGAGGGGGGTGAGAAGATAGAAACGACGCGCATCCGAGAAGCCCTCGCGTGACTTGCCTGTATAGGTATTAATATATATATATATACGAGTCTTAAATAAATTATTATATGTCATTATTTGGAATCTGTCGGATCGGAGGACCGAGCGTGCGCTCGATGTGTGCAGTTTTCTCGGACACGCGCGCGATGGACCATATATTGCTACTGGAATGTATATGTGATAGAGGATATATATAGGTATACGGTGATGGGAGAGAAGGAAGTAAGTAAGTAAGTACATGTGGAAACGAGAAAACAGGACGAGACTCCACCTCACTTATATTATGTACACAATCGCGAATATAATTGCCTTCGACGGTTTTACCGCGCGACGCGACTCCGCGCTGAAAAAGTCTCTCTCATGGGTTGTGCATTGAGATATGTGTGTTGTGTGTGTATATACGGCATGTAAGTATACACACAGGGTATACGTATAATTTGTGGATATAATCAGCGTCGCTGATTATCGTGCAAGATTAAATTGGCCTCATGTGAATTGAATCGCTAATTGCAAAGGCCATTTGCCCTGGTGAACGTTCGGCGTATATTATGATTTCATTCTGTACGACTAGCATTGAATGAATTTAGCTCGGATCGTGATTATACGGTTTCATTTCATAATAAGAACGAAATAGATTCTTCGACAATGTGTGCACAAATTGAATAACTAATACTTCACGACAACAAGTACATCATATCGTATTATAAGGCACGCGTGGCTTCTGCAATTATACGTCATCTCTCCTCAACGACCGTCCCATGGTTAGAGACTTTTCCGTCACGGTGCCCGTACACACACCCTCGACGTGCCTCGTCCGTCATTCACACTTTTCTTTTCATCGCTCGCGAGCACAACATGGGTTATAAACCACACCGCACTCCCGACATAGGTCCACAAATCACTCGTCACCTTATATATATAGCACACCTGCCGCGGATGTCAACGAAGCCGCGATCACTTCTTCAGCAGACCGAATTGCTGCTGCTGCTGGAATCCCTTCGTTCGCTGTCCGCTGTTGGGTATCGCGCCAACGTTGAGGGCCAGGACCTTGGACACGATGTTGAGGTCTTCCTGGTTCCTCGTACCCGCGCTCTGAAGGTCACCGGCTATACCGGACTGAAAGAGCAGGTCTTGGATCTGTCTGGCGGGAGTGGCTGGGTGGAACTGCGGTGGCCTTTGCTGCGTCGACAAGGTTAGCTGTTGCTGTTGCTGCTGAGGCCTGAACGAGTTGAAGAGGAAGTTGTTCTGAGGCTGAAAGCGTTGCTGCACGAACGTCTGCGGCTGACTGTTGATGGTATTGCTGGCTATGGTCTTCTCCGTCTTCTGGAAGTTGTTGTTGTTGTTGTTGTTGTTGAAGCCGAAGTTGCCGACGGAGCCGAAGGCCTCCTGACGGTTGAACCTGGCCAGAGGGGTGGCTGCCGGAGGCTGCTGGAACTCGATAGATGGGAATGACTGGAAGGCTATTTGATGATGAAGGTGATGCTGCTGTTGCTGCAGTTGTTGCTGTTGCTGCAGTTGTTGCTGCTGCTGCTGGTTGTGCTGTTGCTGCTGCTGTTGCTGTTGCTGCTGGTGTTGTTGTTGCTGCTGCTGTTGCTGTTGTTGATGTTGCAGCTGCTGTTGTTGCTGTTGCTGCTGGTGTTGCTGCTGCTGCTGAGACTGATGGTGAAGCTGTTGCTGAGGGAGGGGCGCACGCAGAATGTTCGGCTGACTGGTGAACGGCGGTGCAGGAATGGCGCTGGGCACTTCGAGGCTCAGGCTCGGCTGAAAGTGTACGGTTGCCGGTTTGAAGACCACTGGTGGCTGAGGCTGAGGTGGTTGAGGCAACAGCGTCAACTGCTGCTGTTGCTGCTGGAAGTTGGGCTGAGGTAGGCGCTGGGGCAACGGTGGGGCTTGCACGAACTGCTGCTGAAGCCTCTGCTGTTGTTGCTGCTGCTGAAGAATACGCTGCTGCTGAATCTCTTGTTCCTGCTTCAGTCTGCGATGCTCCTGCAGGAAGTATTCCTGCTGCTGCTTCTGTCTCAGTTGTTCCTCGTATGCGTGTCGCTGGCGAAGAAGGAACTCCGTCTGTTGAATCTGCTGGGCCTGCAGCTGAACCAGTTGTTTCTCCAACAGTCGCTGCTTGAACTCGAGCTGTTCCTGAAGACTAAGGGGCTGAGGTTGTGTGTCCGCTGCTGCGTTCGGGTTGTTCTTGTACAGGGGCACTACGCTCTTGGGTATACCACGTTCGTCTTGCTGCACGGTGAAGGCAGCGACGAGGGGTGCCTGGAATATCTTTACGTCTTCAGCGTCTTCCTTGTTCTTGCCGGTTGTCTGAAAGATCTTGGAGCCGCTGTTGGCCTGACCCTTCACCGTGTAGTTGCTGGGCGTCGCGGCGGTTGGACGAGGAGCGTCAAGGGAGTTGGCTGCCGCTGAGGCAATGTTGCCGCTAGCGCTTACTTGAAGTGTTTCGGTGATGGGTGATGAAGACACGCTCTTCTGGACGTTGATGCCTGCATCGGCTGACGAGGCGGTCGAGCCGATGCTACGGGATTCGACGGTTTCGAGGGTCTCTCCTTCCGGTTTGACCTCGTAGATCGCTGAAGCCTTTTCTGAGGGCACGATGTGATGGACCTGCAAATTTTTCGTGAGTTGCGTGAAATTTTATGTGTGTATACGATAGTGAGTAAAATACAATAGTATTTATTATTGAACTTGAAAAACCAAATGATTTACTAAATGAATCTCTATTATAAAGTCAAAATAGGAAAGATATACAAAAAATAAAACAATATTTATAGATTCAATAATTTTGAAATTCTGAGAGGGTTAATAAAAATTAGAAACTATCTCAAGTTTTTTATAAACGGTACATATTCTTCATTATTATAGATGTGTAAACAGTTTTACCGCGGACGTGTAATAAACTTGATTAGCGATAATGCGTCTTGTCTACCTCAACAACCTAAGAGTCTTAAATCATCCACGTACTTTACATCAAACGGCGGAAAAAAAATTTACAAGGAGGCTCGCTCTTGTTGTACAAGTAAAAGCAGACATGCATCACATAAACCGTCGTTCTGTTTTTGTCAGGCCTATAATAAAACGTTCCGCGCTAAACGTGGCAATTTGCGAGCGTCGTATATTTTCGAGAAAAGCCAGAAAATTCCTTCATAATGAGATTGTGTCCTCAACTGTCGGCCGGCGAAAGAGAAAGATAGAAAGAGAGAGAGAGAGAGAGTAGGATAATACACGAATATATTTGCATACATCTCGATAGCGGGACACGCTCGAAGCAGACGGAAGGAAAGATTGACACGATAATGGCATATAATGCCGCTGCAGAAGCGCGTTTCCAGAAAAATAAAGTCTCGTAATTGCCGCGTCAAACGCATATTGTCGCGGCCATCGGCGTATACGCGCGCGCGACTTTATGCTAATTGATATAAACGTGAAAGCGCTCATTTTCGCCTCCTTACATCGCTTCACTAAATAACCGTGTCACACGCTCGCTTGCGCGCTTTTGAATTTTCCCGATATATACTGGCGTCAAATATAAATCAACGTTGTTATTCGGTGTATGTATACGCAAACATACGCGTCGAATTAATATAAGTATATATACATCGAAGACTTTCAATTTCGACGTCTATACCTACACATATGTGTATATATACATATGGAAAAATCTTGCGGTCTGCGCACATAAACGAGAGAATTGAGGAGTCGAGGCAATATAACACTATACGCACAAGAGCCAGCGCGGACTTTCGATATTTTATGGGGAAGAAGAGTTTACGTAAAGCCGCGGCGCGTGTATATGACGCGCGTGATATGATGCGAAAGTCGCGAGAGTCGCTGTTCACGCCTATAGGCGCGACGCGCGTGTATTTTAATGATGGATGAACGAGAGCCGCGCGTACTGTAATAGCCTCTCTGTATGGAGAGAAAACGTAATCGCAAATATATATATATACATATACATATAAAGGAAACGAAAAATCAGCGGAGCTATAGGCGTGAGCCTATGTATATATATATACACATACCACTATACCGCGACGACGACGACGAGTTTAAAGTTCATACTTCGTTCGGTGTCTATACGCGCAAAGAAAGTATATAGGTATGTATATATATGTATGCGCGCTAAACGGTCGAGCACGCTTCTGACCCGTATATTATACCGCGCCACGGTCACACATATATACACAGCTTTTTATAATAATTTTATTTTCCGTGAAAGTCGCGGGGTTTTTCAATTTTTCCAGCTCGTGTGTATATAATAATGAACAATGCGGGGAAACGTGATATATTTGCGCGAGACGCGGATGATGTATTTTGAATGAAAATATGTTATATTGTTCGTAGTGCAAGCGAGCCGCACACTATGTGTGTGTTGTATTAATTAAAACGAAGTTGACTCGTTCGCGAGAGAAAGTTTCACTTATATATATATACGTGGAATTCACAGTAAGAAATGGCGAGCATGGAACGCGCGCTGTGGGAGATGCGCGTTTGAACTATGTATAGCTGTAAGCGCGAGATGCTTTGAAGAGGCAGCTTATTATATTAAAATATAATAGGTATACGCGTGTTTTTTTTTCAAACAATTAATATATGGGTTTGTTGCGGTATAAGAGATACTCGTTTGCGTAAAACTTGGTACTTGAGAAAATATATAAGTTTAGAAAATTTATGTATACTTTTGAAAAGCTATATGCCGCATTGTTTAGGAAAGAGAAAAAAAAAGTTTCTAATTAGAAAATATTTGGTATATATCGCCTAGCTGTACCAGCGATATGCAAATGCATATTTATATATAGGAATTATTCCAAAACTTCGGCTCGTGATATTTACGGAAGAGTTTCTCTGGAATTCTCGAAAACGAAATTAATATACTTACAACGTATTCCTCCGATAGAAAGTTGTATCGTACGCATGAATTACCTTCTAAGACTCTCTCAACACTAGAGTAAAAAAAGCAAAAAATAAAAAAGTTCAACTACAAGTGTTATACCTGTACACCCTTAGTGTAATCCTTGGGCGGCTCCTTCCTCCCCTCGTCCCTCCTCGGTGGTTCATCCCCAATCACATACTTTTCCGTCTCCACAAAGCTGGAATTCTGCAGCTTATCCTCGCTAGGTATATCCTCGTCGCTGGGGAACCCGTCGAACGCGAACGTCGCGCTCTTCTGTCTGGATATCTCGAGGAAATCGTATCTTCCCTCGTCAATCGACGCTCTATCTGTCTTCTCTTCTTCCTCGTCATCAGGTTGTAACGTCGTTTGCTGCTGCTGCTCAGCGGACTCAGCCTCGAGGTCAACGAGAGCCTTGAGCAAAGCGCGTCGTAGGTTTTTGTCAAGCTTCACTGGGGGTGGAGGTAGAACGGACGTGGATTCGACTTGGGACGAAGGCGCGGCTATTAGGTCCTCCACAAGGTCCAGGGGGTGCACGGCTGCAGCTAACGCCGCCGTCGCTAGCAACACTGCTATTGTTACCTGGAAGCAGAATAGATGAAAGGATTGATAAGTTTATGTGTACATATATTTATTTATTGATGATTGGGTCGCGTGCGCGGTGTATAGATTGATGCCGAGATCGTCGATTTTGAGAAAATCGAGTGATCATGTGTACGTATGGAGAATTATAAGCGCGATTGTTGGTGCCTTTACGTAAGTTATAATGAAAAAAACTTTACTATACGGCTGTGGTGTGCGTTTCCGCTGCGGCCGAGGTTTATGGGCGTCGTTATTATACTCATTGACAAATATTTGTTAGCGAAATCACGCGAGTGAGAGGTAACATCGAATTGATTATTTCTTTGTACGCTCGCGCGCGTGCGGGAGATATAATAATTGCTCGGAAGAGAGCGATGACGCCGCTTTTAATTTCATTTTCTTTGGCCATCTTGCGTAAGTATGCACATATATACATTGTAACGGGCGCATAGAGCTTATAAACCCATGAAAGTCTGGATGTTACTTTTTTTCTTTCCGCAGCGTAATATAATACGCGCATACACTTTCGTTGAACGCACGGCGGGGCTCATATTTCAGAGCTATTTAAAGTAAATTACACACATATATGTAGGAGTTGAGTAGAATATAATACGCCTTTTTTATTGGTATAGGCACTTTGTTCGTTGTGCCTTGTAACATCTTTACATGCGCGCTGTAATTGCAGACGTATACATAATCGCGGTAAAAACCGAATAACGCGCGCTTCGTGTCTTCCGAAAACCGTTAATATGGCTGTTTCTCGTAATTGTAAGGTTCAACCGGCTCGAAACCCGTGAAATTGCGATTATATTATACAGAAATTATTTATTTGACGAAAAAAAAAGAAGACGTCGCCAAGTGTGAGAAGATCTCAACTCTCGCGTGTACATAAACGAACAGGTCGAGTAAAAAAGGGTATTTCTTCTTCAACTTTCGTTTATACTTTTTTTATCTTCTTACTAAATTTTCCTATACCGCAGCACAAAAGTTTCACTACATATATCTACACATACCTAGAAACAATACACGTACACACGTGTCGCTCCCTTTATCAATCTAATTAAACCTCCTGTAAACTCCCGCTAAACCAGCTGCAATTTAATTGCGCGCACGCGCGTAATTAGTCGAAATATTCGCGCAAAACGTATAGGTACGCTTTACGTAACGCTGTGTGTGATGCGTGAGAGCGAACAAAACGTGTGCACGCGGAAGGCTTTCTTCCATATATATATACCTATATATATGTACAACACTCGCGTGACGCGCGTGCCACCCTTAGAGCGCGCATTGTTCTACGGTTTGCCGGATAATGAGTTCGATGTGCGAGCCTCAGACAGAGACATATATAAATATATGCGCGAGGTGAGGGTTCGCTTATGTAAGGAATGGGGGGTTTGTGATTTTTGCGACGGAGAGAGAAGAGTTTGGAGTTGTTCGCGAGATTAATGGGCGGTTGTACCGGCGCGTGCACAGAGTCGTGTGTTAATAATTTAATAGAGTTTTAATGGCGCTGTTGAGCTGTGTGCGATTCTCGTTCTCATGATTAAATTATGTGTATATACATATACATATGATTATGGGTGAGGACTTTTTGCGTTTTCGCCGGAGGAAAAATCACAACTCGTGATATAATGAGGATAAATTTTGCTGATATATCGGATATATAGGTACTCGCCGTAATGAGTTCTGACAAATTACATGTAGTTATACCGCGGTGTATAAGCGGCGAGATCCAATAATCATTCGTTACATACCGCTAATACAGTAAGTGTGTGTACTCTCGCTTACCAGCGTTGAACGGTGTTGTAAATTAACCGCGGCATTTTGTATGTTAAAAGTATATCTTTTTGGCTCTTTTCGGAAGAAAAATTACTTGTCAGAAAAGCGTAGCAGGTAGCTTACGATGTTAATAGACCATTTTACATAATTCGAGTGAATCGCTGAATTACGTAAAGTGGCCTTTAAATTGTAAGCTACTTGTTGCGCTTAGCTGGTCCGTTCTCGTTTTCCTGCGTGCTACGACCTCCATGCGCCACCTAGTAGCGGCACCCCGGACTACACTCGTACATCCCAGAAATAACACACACACACGCGAACCCTGATCTCTGCTTCGAGATTTATTGCGCTCCATTTGTATATCGGTTGCTTATAAAGTTTCTGTATCATCAGCCGTATAGTTAAAAAATTTTCCCTCCTGCACTCTCTCCCTCTCGCTCTCTTTCTCTCTTACACGTCGCAGAAGTAAAACTTCGAATGCGGATATAATCTAATCTGAATCGCGCGCGCGCGCGCGAGTGCACTTACTTTTCTATATACACATAGAGCCCCGATTCTAACTTCTTCGCTGGTTTCTATACATAAATACCTGTAGCTCCGTCTTACGCAAGCCAAATGTGAATTTCTCGCAAGTGCGAGTACCTAGGTACGTTCAGCTCTAATACTTGTTACTCGTTTTTCTTTTTTTGTTGCCGAGAGAGTAGCCGATCGGAAATTGCCCGAACGAGGAAACTATATATAATATCCCCGAAAGGCAATGTTGCACACGCGAGTAGAGATGGAAAAAAATTCTCATTTGTCGCTTTTTCTTTACCTGCGCGTGGTTTCTCGGTGATGTATAGTGTCGTGATCAGTCGTATTTGGAAACGAATGTGTGTATGTGTAATATTGTTTTTACATATACAGGAACTTCGCGTTCGCTCGGAGGATTTAAAACAATCGTCTCGTTGCGTCACAACTATATAATAGTGAGATCGCGCGCGCCTTTTCGTTATATATTTATACGTATCGATAGTTTTGAGATGTACATTTCGCATGGGTAGAGTCAGCATTAACGAGCCGTGTATAATTTGACGGATTGGAAATCAAATCATGCGTTTAACATTCAATTACAACCGCTCCCGCGCCGTCCAGCCATCGAAGAACTCAATTATTATATATCTATATGTATAACCGGCACCTTATTTACGTAAGCCATATCAAAATCGATTACGCGCACATGCAGTTCCTTGAACTTCGATCAACAATCATCGTTCGATAATTAAATCTCTACCCCCCTTCACTCATAAACACACTGCACATATATATATACACTACGCACTCGCGTGAGAATCACTATACCTACTGGCATCCTAATAGCCGCGCTAAAACGTATAGAAAAAACGCATCAAGCTGCGCGCGCTAGCTCAACCTAATGTATTACGTCCGCTCGTTTTTCCCGCAAAAATCCGAGAAATCCCGCGAACTTTCTCGGTCGGCGGATTATAATTGTCCGCAATCAGCGTATATATACACACACATGCACGCGCGAGAGCGAATTGAGTCACTGGAGCGTAATCAGCGCTAATTACACGCGGGGATATAAGCGAAACGCGCCGCGCACGTGTTATACAGCTTCCGTACGCGCGTGCGCGCGGGAGCCTAAGAATTCGCAATTAGAAATTAGCGAGGGGTTTTTTCTTTTTGTTGGTATATATAGGTACGCGCGTCGTTTCGGAAACTGCAGTGTGCCGCTATGTAATTTAGCTGTGATGCGTGATTTTTCGGTCGTGTTATAGTTGTCACGGTGTAATATAAGGATGACTTCGCGCGATGGGGTTTAATTATTATTATCGATTCAGATTTTATATTAAACGAAAGGTCGATAAGTTTCATGCTGCTTTTTTCCTCGTCGTTACGTAAGCTTTTTGTATCGACTATTATGTGAACGCCATCATTCTTAATTACTTTATCAACTAAATTGTAAACCTCGAATAATTATATATACGACACAACGCCGCACGGTGTTATATATGTATATATATTAACGCGGTAACCGAAGCTTGAAATCGTCCGCCTTATGCGATAGGCAAAAAATATACTAAACCACAAAACAAAAAAAAAATCGTAGAAACAAATCTTTAAAAGCTACATATATATAACGATCAATCACACCGACGCGCAGAGGAGGAACCTCTCTCCCTTTCACACGCTTCGACGCATATCCAAAGGACCCGAAGTGTATCCTATAGTGCTTTCATCTTCGCGCGGAGAAAGTGTCTATACGGCAGACAAAGGCCACGGCCTTATTAACAATGAAATCTCTCCCCCCCTCGTGTAAAAACAGTCGTAAACACGTCAATAACGAGCCGCGGGCGCCGTCTCTGTGTGTAATCCAGTTTGCAAATATTCTCACGTGTACGCGGAGTGACATACATACGTGCGTGCAGCGTGCATGCCGCTGGAAAATGAAAACGTCGGGATTGATTTATGGGCTGGGATTTGATGATGATGGGAGAGTTCGTGATGTGGTTGAAGTTTCGGTGGCAGTGCCGTGGTTAGGCTATGGGAAAATAATCGATTTTTCGGTGTAAGCATATAAGCGGTCTGGAATGTGGTCGGAGAATATATAACAAATAACATTCGAGTTTATGTATTATGTAGCGGTAATCTATTGAGGGTCTAGTAAAAAATAGGTAGGAGAAAAGTATATGTTTACAGGATGTTTTTAATGAGAGTAACTTTTAAGATGTAAAATTTATAACGATTTTTAAATATATGTGCTATTTTATAATACTTTAATTAATAAGACGTAGACACGGCTTAGAGAGAAGAAAAACGAAAATTTCACGTCATGTTTTTTTTGTTAACGATCGCGTGTTCGGATGCGTTTTGCAGAAAATTAGAGCGCGCGATGTATATAAAACGAAGGCGAAAGCTCGTTACACTCCGATGTATAAAACCGCGGGGAAAAGCGCGGCGATGATTGTCTTTTACAGCCGCGGTCGTTATAACCATTTACACGCTGGTAATGGACACTTATGGAACGTTACACCAGTGAGCTTGAATTATCTTAATTAACAAAAGCTATATATCAGGAGCAAGCTCGAGTAATGTATAATGTATCCACACATATACATACATAATCGTTCACATTACACATGAACAATAATATTAAGAAAAAGAACACACGTTACGTTTTTACATTCTATATAAAGTTTATTCATTTACGTCATGAATTTCATAAAACGCGAGCGTTCTATATAGTCTATATAGAAAGCGCGGCCGAGATGCGCTTCTTCCGCGTCTGCGATGAACGCACTTGAGGAAGCAAACAAAACATAATTCCCCGCGTTCATAAAAATATACAGTCTAAACTGGTTGTGTATAATACACATAGTTTAAATATAGGATATTGCGCTGATAAAAAGGAGGAAACTATTATCTCGTATACCCGTTGCATTAACAAAAACTTTCCATAACCTCGTGCATATAATGTTATATATGACGGGAGAAAAACGCCACACATTTTATCGTATTATTCAACTTAAGACCGGAATAAAGTATATCATGAGTAGATCATCCATCGCTCGTATATACCTACTAAAGGATTATCATACAACCGTACCGCGTCGATGCATCAAAATCAACCGAACGGTATGTATAATATTAAATTTAATCAAACCCATATTCCTCTCCACGCGCTTTCACTGCAACACACGCGGCTGTCTCATTAACCGAAATCACAATAAATTCAGACAATCAATGCGCACAATATATACTATTGCTTTCGCGATCGTTTGCGCCTATATTATGCCGCCGGCTATAATACGCGTGATGTACAATCTCTTTACTTGTGTTAATAGAAAGGGGAAGAGGCGCGCGGGTGAGGCTTTTTGCGGGCAAAGGTCGAGCGCGCGTGCGCATGATGTGTCGTTTAAGATTTTTTCGTTGTTACACACGAGCGATGCGGTTGGCAATTAAGATAAAGCTGAATTGTTACGATTTTTGCTCGCTGCGCTGAAAGTCGACGAAGTTGATGCTTGGAATGTTGCTGATTATAAAGAAAAATCCAGCGGCTTTAATTGTATTCTTTGGAATGTATGATCAATTTTAATGATGTATATACGCCGCTTTCATTCCCTCTCTTATAATTGGTAACAAAAACAGTAGTAAGTTAATTTAATTCCGTAACTGTAACGTACAATAAACGCATTATGGAACCGTTACTCTCAACTCACCACATTCATTTTTTAGGTAAATTTCATTATCCCGGCCCGGGAAAATTAAGGATGATGCGGAAGGTTTCAAAGCACACGAGCGCTTACTCCTATTTTACTACTTACTCTCTCGCAATACCTCGGCGACTTTTTTCCGCGACGACTTGCACCCGTATAGATATAATTTACACACACACATACGCGCAGGGCGCCTCTGGCACAAATGCGATGATGATCGCCAATACCCGCGATATATAGCTGGCGCTCTCTAATTCCACCGCGGCGCGTTGCACATACAATGAAGAGTCACTCTCGGCTATGTATACACACTCTACATAATGTATATACAGCCGCTTTAGTTTTTTTTTGTTTTTAATGGCGAGGGTGTGGCCGAGAGTGAAAATGGATAGATGCGCGTATCGCGATAACGGAAGTATATATCCCGAGGTTTTAGTTATACATTGCGGAAATTTCGAAGCACTCGGGAGCATGTATAATACGATCGGTATATTGTTTATGTATATTTACATGCTACAGGTTTGCATTGAAAAGCGAATTACCTGCGCTATGAAATATAAGCCTCGCCTATAACTTCCTGTCACATTCATACACGCTAGCGCATCTGCACTTCCCATGTATATACATCATACATGTACACACCCGTGATTGCGCAACCGCGGAAATTATGATAATATCCCGCGGGATCGAGCAGCAAGCAGTTATATGCACTAACCCGCGGCGCGCAATCCAATTACACGTGCCAACCAATTAACCAGGCATAAATAATCTTTCTCTATATGCTACACGCACACGCATAGACAACGCCTTATCAGATGTAAATAATAATTCGCCTCATTAGAAATTCGCAGAAAGAAAGGCGCGCGTTCTCACGTGTATATATATGTACCTACGTGCGCATAATAATTCTCCGCCCGGAGAAAATCAGCATTCGCATGTTATACGCATCACATGAATTCCTCTCAGCTGTATAGAGATGAAGAAGAAAGCCGCGCCCGCGCGGGCCTCAGGCGTTTACCGATAAATCGCCCGAGAACACGAATTTGTATGTGTGTGTGTGTGTCGTTTGTTCGCGTTAATTGATAGCGCGGTCGACGAAAAAATGAGGGGAATCGTGTGCCGGTGGTAATCGTGTGCAAGTCGGGGGGATTAGAATGATGGTAGGTTGTTAATGAGGCGAGCTGTTGGGGATTGTTTCCTGTTGGATTGATAAGGCTTTGTTGATTGTGATGATTTTTAGGGCATATATTGCATATATTATGCAATTGAATTATGGCAGCAACGATATGCATAAGGGTGTCAAGTGGGGAAATTTCAAAACATTCGCTGTGGATTTGACAGGCAACGATGACTATCTGTATATAAATTTGAACGCGATCAGTTAAACGCGGACTGTCAACGTTTACTCCCACACCTCGAGAGCGAATTAACGCGGTTATGAATCATAATTGTCTCATACTTGAGACCCTAGCTTCTACCGATTTAACCCACCTGCCCCTTATCCATTCATTGCATCAACCGAAATTTACAGTACCAAAACTCACCTCGCTCGATATATCGTGCACGTTCCCGCAAACGATTTACGTAAGCCACTATATACGGTACAACGATGACGCGGCACTTTTCCGCGCGCGCGGGCATATAAAAATCTTTCGAGAGCACAGCGAGAGATTTACGCTCGCGCCGCGCGGATGAAAGTTAGAAAGTCGAAAAGGGCTCTTCTTTCGGCGTCGTCTCAGAGACCGTGAGGCTCTGTGTTTTTATGTGTGTGTACATATATCGGTTGTTGGAATGTTTATAATATACGCGAGAGAATTTACGAGACGACCCTTGGGATGAAATATTGATCAGATATGGCACTTTGATTGATAAAAATCGTCGGGGTGAGTAGCTTCGACGGCCTTCACACACTTTTTCGTTAGAAAGTGGTCGGGTCAATGGCTGATGTGAGATCTCTTTCTATATCTGTATATATAACTATTCCGAATTCACCGGAATTCGAATTGGGAATCGATATTTTTTGGAGAAAAGTTTTCTTATACGCCTATATGGATGGAAAGTAGGTCGCGCGCGCGGACTTTCGCGGTTGATTATATTCGTGGGTATAATCGGGGAGAGTTTGATCTAACATATATAGGTGGGACTCCATATAGCAATGATTTTACAGATTAGATGTATGAATTAGGCTAAGGTTGAATTAGATACCATGTTTATAACATTACTTTATATAGGATATAGCGATAGAATTAGCGTGTAATGAAATTAAATACAGTAATTGTAAAAATGAAAAAGTGTTACTATTCGCGCGTAACTCGTGAAAATGCATAAATCATATCCATATGATGGAAATTGCGTTATACATATATTAAATTATACTTATCTTTTTCGTAAACATTGTAATTACAATCGCGCGCGTGAGTTTCCGGGTGATAAATCTTTTGTCATTAGGTTATATACTCCATAGGCTAATAGCGTTTTAATATCGATTTTCAAAACAAGAAAAGTGAATACCAGGATAAATTACCGCGCGAGGTTTCTGCTTATTAGAAGTCCGCGCGAAATAAAATCTCATTTGCACCTGCCGTAAAAAGTTCGACGGCTATGGGTTGTTAGCGCCAATTGCCGTTATAAAAGCCATTGTAACACTTTCGAAGCGCGCTAGGAGGTAATAAATGAACGTCAAAGTGCGCGAAATGAGCCAATCAAAAGTCATTGTAAACGCGGGATCACGATTCTTCCCAATCAGGATTATGGAAATTACGCCCGCGAAATGAGCAAAAATTCGCGCAAATTATATATTCAAATTTCTAAATATATATGGGTATGTGTCTGGGTGAAGTCGTGGGGATATCGTCGGTTATTATTTGACCTCGATAAATGGAGGTGAAACCGGAGAATAACGTTAAAAGCTTTGGAGGAATTTTGAGAAACACATTATCAAATGTGAAAATAAGAAAGTGAAGAAAAATGTTGTTTTCACGGAAGACCAGCTACGTATAAGTTCGATTCAAAATTTTTAGACATTATCCTTTACATAAACGAGCCTATAATGTGACAAGACCATAAGAACACTCGTTTTATAAGCGTAATTGATTTGCCATGTTGTAATACTAAAAGTACCTCATTAAAAACTTCTTCGTCAACGAAAAAAGTGGTATATGCGAAAGACTATAATATGGTTTTCGAATGTATTTTAGCCAAGTGAAATTGCGAATATGACGTCGGTGTTGGCCCTGCACGTCAGGATTTTCAGATATCCCTCACTCTAAAAATTTAGAGATATTGTCTTAACAAGGTCAACCAATTTTTTAAAATATTTTTACGGTGGTATTGTAGAGTAACTAGTCATCTGCTACGTAATCCATTTTGAATGATCTAAATATAATTTTTCTTCTTCAAGAAACATTGAATTCAAAATTTGAATGATCTGAATACGCTTTTTTCTTCCGTGAAATATATATAGGTATTGACTCAAAATTTGATTTGATATTTCTCTAAGATGAAAAATTGTATTCGGATCATTCAATATAAAGTATGTAGGACATGATTAGTAAATACCATTCGCAGAATAATTAAAAAATTTTTTTTACCTTGCTATAAAGGTATCACAAAATTTTTAGAATAAGGAATATCTAAACAATGCTAACTCATAGGACCAAAACTAAGATCAAATTCACAAACCACTTTTTTTAAATTTCTGGGTCTGTAACGTTTGTAGTTCTTCAATTCAAAGCCAACCGAACCAGAAACCCCCTTCCCACACCCTTCCAAACAATTACCACAATCTCTAAAAATGAAAAAAAAAAACCAACGTCGCTTTTCCTTTCTACACTCTCCCCGCAAACACAAAGATCGTCGAACTCTCACCCGACCTCGTCCACCACCGAACCGTGTCACTGTACGCGAATTTCGGTCAGCGCGTCGCGTCGTCGCGTGCACCTTACCTACTCACAAAGATCAGCGCCGCGAAATTCTCGTATAAACCGCGCGGGATAGTCGTCGGATTCCGGGACACACCCGCGGGGTGCTACTTATACACGTGCGTCACTTTCTAAACGTATATATATATATTATCTGTGCATATATCTGAGCGACACATTTTTTGTCGGCCGATGAATGAAAGAGAGAAGATGCGCGGATAGGAATTTAAGGACAGTGATGATATGTGTATGAATATGGAGGGGATCCAGGAAGAAGTTTCTTTTTTCTCCTCCGTGGCCGAAACAGTAGTAGTGCTCTGCGATGCTACATTAGCATAAATGTATGGCCTATTAACCTGCGCTGCCCGCCGGCATTATAGCTCCGTTATAACGTTGCATATACTTACAGTTTACATATACGCATGCGCGTCGTGATGCGAGAGCACAAAGAAATGAAAAGTTACGACTGTGAAGATATGTGGGTATGTTTGGGTTCCTCTTCTTCCCTGCACTAAAATACACGCAGCGCATTAAAAACTATACGTATAACGAAGTATTTCCGCGTTCCAGCCGAAAAGTCCCATTGTTCGTTCAACCTTAGTTCCCAATATAACGACCGCCCAGCGAATTATCCCTCAATCAAAGCGAACGAACAAACATAACCGAGAATTACCCCGCAATTATTAATTACCATTGCTGTACACCACTGACGTTGTACACGCGCGTAAACATCATCCGATTTCATCTACTGTCATAGAAAATGTAATTGAAATCAATCGATTTCTCCCCATCTTATTCCCTTCCTCTTCGCGCTTTCGCTTCGCACAACTCACGACACACCTGTATATAACAGGTGGGCGTGTGTATTAGTGCGATGTCCCCCCGGGCGTTACGCGTATAATATACACTTTATTGTTTTCGCGAGCCGGCCCGGAAAATCGCGGTGATTGATGCGACGACGTGCGTCAGATGTAAGGATTTCGCGCGCGTTTATTGTTTTCAATTTGTCTACGGTGTGTACGTGTATATATATATTTGATGGAGGGTATATATTAAGAATGTGGCCCCGAGGCTGGGAGAGCTATGCGGTGTGTGTATGTGTACGGTTGGAAGTGAATCGTTGCCTTTCACGGTGATGATCGGTTCTGACGTGGACATTCCCACCTTCCCTCTAGAGGTTTTGCTATTCCTCGTCCCACTATACGGCCCTTCGTTATACTTCCGCAGCCGTCGCATATGCAGAACGTCGCGTATATAAGAGACCAGACCGCAGGACAGCCACAAATTATTTTTAGTTCCGTTGTTTTTAAATTTCACTGATATTCTTAATCTTCATTTCGATTATTTTTAAATATCATT
>UXGD01003779.1:0-19210 GCA_900474315.1 Torymus auratus
GCTTTTCTTAAAATTAAATAATATCAATTTCCAACTTTCATTTTAGTTACAAAAATGTACTGATATAAATTCTGAAAGTTCACAATAACTTTATCGGAAATTGATATTATTTAAATTCCAGGAAAGCGAATGAAGGCTTAGCTTTCCTACGTTTATCCTCTGTCCTCGATATTTCAATGCCTTTGTTGGTGTCGATGTTTCATTAATTTTGTTGGTGATTGATATTACTGAATTTCCGAACAAGCAAAGGAAATCTCAATTTTTTTCTTTTATCCAGTGTACTCGATATTTGATTGACTTTGTTGCTAATTGATATTGGCGAATTCCCGGACAAGCAAAGCTTGATTGTCTACTTTGAAGGGATTTCACAGACATATGAGAAAGGGATTTTTACGGCCTTTGAGAGTCGATTTCTGGCATCTAAAAATGAAGCCCAACTCCTGTAATTTTGTTCCAATAAGCCTTTTTTCTGAAAGTATGAGACGAATTTCAAATATGCTGTATTTTGTTAAAAAATGATATCTCTTTTTGTTGGTCATCACTCTGCAAGTGCTTACGTTACAGAAACGAGCAGAAATGATTGAAAAAGTAGGCGAAAAAAGCTTCAATTTGAGTTTTGATTCGATAGCGAAAAAATTGAGTAAAAATATTTCTGGAAAAATTGTTGAGAAGCAAAAACATTTTGAATCATTTTTTTCTTTTTTACACTGTTTTACGAACCAAAGATAAAATTGAAGTTTTTTTTTCGCCTACTTTTATAATCTTTTCTGCTCGTTTCTGTAACGTCAATACTTGCAGAGTGATCATCGATACAAGAAGAATATATATTTCTTTTTTTTAATGAAGCATATTTCAGATTATATGACACATCTTGAGAAAAATCCCATTGGAACGAATTAAGAGACTGGTCTTTATTTTTCGATGCCAGAAATCAAAAACCGTTTCACATGTGTGTGACACTCTCTTTGATTATTGGTAATTGATATTAGGTATTACTATTAATTCTGTGAAAAGCCAATAAAAGATCTATTTTTATTCTTTTATCGCCTAATTCTATAACAGTGTGTAATATTCCTATCGCTACCTGAAGTAAATAATAAAAACATTTCTACTCAGAATACTGACTTACACAAATATTCTAAAACTATTGTTCATTTTATTTATTTGCTATAAAGCTTTAGATCGAATAAGATGTTATATAAATTTAATCTCTATTTAAAAAAGTAATAATTTTACGTAAAATCAATTTAACCATTATCTCAAGTAGCACCTTGGTTATCATAAACTTTTAGTGAAAAATGCACTTTAGATATTAATGAACATGAAAAGTCGTTTGTGTCTTACTACCATAACATAAAATCTAATTTACAGGGGTCTCGAAGAAAATCTGTTTATCAAAAATCGTTTAAATTCTCTAATAGTTGTTAAAATATAAAAAATTGAAGAGACTCATAACGATTGCTACATACATTACTTATTAGCCAACCAGGGTCCGATTTAGTTGTAAAATTTATTCTTAGGAATTTCACACTGTATCAGTCAACCATATATGATTTACACTGATGCAAAGACAAGTAACAGAAGAGTAGGAAGCGTTGGGAAAGTGGGAGAACACTCCCGAAATGTTGGTAAGGATGAATTGAATGTTAATTTCGTAAGCCGGCCTGCATTGAAACTGTTATTCGAATATCTTTAACATATATAACATTCGAATATCTATAACCACGAACGATTTTATAATATTTGTAATATAAGTTTTCAATTTTTACATACACAAAAATAGATGAAAAAAATTCTTTTTGCTTTTTACAGAAACCGAAACGTTCGCCATACGTTGTACAAAAACGAAAGTTCCAGAAGCGATACAAGAGGTAGCACGAGTAACTACTTATATACTTCAACTAAATTCACACTGAAAAAGTCACAAAATCATGAAGAAAACCGTTTCCTTGTGAGAATGCCAAATAAACCGACATTTTATGACTCGCAGAAAAGTGATCTATAGTGAATTGTCTTGGATGTTCGAGAAACCTATACGTTTTATCTTGGTTTAGTGTTACTTAAATTATTTATTTATGTATTTATTTATTTATTATGTAAATATCAAATTTCACTTTGGTGCTGTAATTTAGCTCAAACTTAATTTTCTTCTCTGCAAGAACTTGTAAGGTCTCCATGCGGTGGTTTTATTTTAGGATCCTGTTACGCTCGCGTTATGGCGTGAAATTTTTGCCGGGCATTTTACATGAATATTTTGCAGAATTTTAAAATTGAAATGCACGGTGATATGTAGATGAAAAAAAACTACTAGAATATTAAAAAATATTTCACATGGAAATTGTACTTAGTATCAACGCATACTCCCGTCATAATTTTAAGTCCATATGTAAAATAAATGAATTCAAAATCAATAGAACCAGAATTATTATTGTTTGTTTTTTTCCCCACACTTCGAAATTAATTATTTTTGTTTTCCGAACATATCATTTGGTTCGTAAAAGTTCGATACATTTTAAATTTAAAACATACTACGAAACGATAACTTCCAAAGAACCTGAATTAATTCATTATTCTCCTTTCAATACGTCGAAAACATCAAACACTTATTTTTGTGCAGCACAAAAATTTTCCGTAGATTAACATAATAATTACGTAGATTAACATAATAATAATAAACTTGATCGAATTGGTCAGAAGAGGAATTGGTATAATAGAAGAAAAAGAACAACTTATCAGTAGTGTCCAGTGTTCAGTTTTATTGATACAACTCTTTCGGGTTCTGCATTTTTGCTGTATATTATGTATAAATTTTCTTTATTTACAAAGTGTCGAGAAGCCGCTTCAGATCCGATCCGCTGTCTTCGTCAGTCAGATACTTACAGTCCGATAATATAGCGCATACAGTAGAATGAAGCTTAGCGAAAAAAAAAATAATAAAATTATGGAGAAAAACAAAATCATGGAGCGCGCGTTGTGTGTTGAGGTATAACAATGAACTCGAAGAGTAAAAGTCGCGAGAACGGTAATCTCGCTTGATTAAAAAACTTTTTCCTTACAATTAATAAAAAATCACGCTAACAATGGCTAAAGCTAGGTGTAAAATTAATAATATATAAAAAATCTACTGACAATATTCGAGTTATATAAAATTTACAATGAATTTGACATTCCTTCTTTTCTTTTTCTCTATTTTCCCAACTTTGTATATAGAGTGATTCGGTCAAATGTACGAAAGAAAAATAAAAATAATGACACTCATCATGGGTCTTTTCACATCAGATCTCTCTCGAACGAGAACACAAGGAAAAAATCACGGTTTCGAGCAAAGAATTGACTAGAAAAAAAATAAAAATAATTAAAAAGAAAAATAAAACACGTTCAGCGACAGAGAAGAAATGAAAGAAAGTCCTTTTTTCTCGTGTGTCGGCCCGAATACAATGCTCGGTATATAATACAATAAAATTATAATTAGAGTTACAATGTAGATAATAGGTATAATAAAAAAAGGAGAACCGACCATCAATGGCGATGATCAGCGATGCCGAAGATGACGTTTTAAAAAAATTAATATTATAAAATAAATTCTTTTCTTCTTTTTAGCAATAGTGTATCCCTTAATTCTAAAATCGTCGTCGAAAAGATGTTTGAGGCTTTTTTGTCAATACTAGGTTTTTTTTTGTCTTCACCCTTGCTGTGTTAATACAAAATGATTTCGATACTCGCTAGATCCGATCCTCCTTAATGACTCAATCCAATTCGATATTGGTGTATAAGAAAAGGTATAAAAAATTATTGTTTATTATTTTTTTCATCATTTTTGGAGAAACAGACAAGAGCTGATTCATAGCCAGGCAGAAAAGACGTGACTGGTAACGAGAGCTCGGGTATATACGCGCGAAGAGAAGGCTAGCGATTCCTAAAGTGGCCTTACTCCGACCAATGGTTCACAGTATGGAAGTTGTTAATAAAAAGAGTACATATTTCAGTCTTTCCTTAGGAAATAGTCACTTTTTTACGTACGCGCACATGCACCGATACCTTCTCTTTCTTTCTCAATCTTTCTTCCTTCCCTCTCATTATGCTCCGGTTCGGTAAAAATTGCGCACACCCACATACACAAAGTTCAAGTTCCGCGTACAGCATACCTCTCGCGAATATGGAATTATGCGCATCGTTTTCTCCCTATGCACACGCACGTCTTTCTTCTAATACTTATATACGTGATTATCATCGGTATTTTAGATAATTAATTAATATTGATTAAAAAGATCTAGGATTTATGTTGCTTCTCGCATGGGGGCGCGATGTTAGATGCCGACGCGATCTGTATTAATTCACAATTCACTGATACTTTGGCAAACAAGCTCTTTTACAATATCTTTCAAGTGGTTTCTCTAAAATATTGCTAAAAATGTCCATTTCCACGTTCAATGCATTATAAATCTTCGTATAGAAATATAAATGTACACTTTTTTCCTTATAAGAGATTCCTTGTAGTAAAAGTACTCATTGTCATATGTAGTCGTACATAAAAACGTTTAAAAAAAACCTTTATCTTATGCCAGTTCATGCAACTGGAGTTCAGAAAAATATAGTCGACAATATTTTAGAAAAACTTATTTTCTACACTTATAAAAACACATGGCTAAAAAATCGTTGCCCGACATTTGTGCGACGAAAAAAAAAATAATCATTTTCCTTTGCTCGCGTATTCTTGCGGCGAATCGGCCAATATTTTGGAAAACATTATATCATTGTTTACGAACATACCTCGCAGCTTCTTAACGAAATAACGAATTCGTTGGGTTGCTCGGAGACACTTGGCGAAGGTCCGACACAAATAAGGTAAAAATGGGGTTAGCTGGGCTCTAGTTTGCGCTTATGATACATCAAGCAAAGTATTACAAAGCAACATTTTTTTCGTGAACAAACTCTACTCGTGCGCACTTTTGGCGATTCACGGCAAGGTATTTGCTGCAGAACAATCTAACGATTAATCGATCACTTCGTCTCATTAAGACTCCGGCTCATTCTCCTCTCCGAGATTGTGCAAATCTAAATAATTAACTATTCCCCGGTGGAGGAATTCATACTGGGCCTGCGAAAATTTAACACGAAATCATTACCCAACATATTCGACCTCAAAAGATACATTAAACGATCAAATTTATACTTACGAAAGTGCTTATCATGCCGTGCCTCTGTGACCGCAGTTTCTTAACCGTGGTGAAGATATCGACCCTCTTCTCGATGCGTAACTGCTGCACGAGAATGCTGAGGGCGACGAACATAGAACTTCGGTCGGAGCCGTGATTGCAATGGACGACCAATGGGCCGCTCGACTCCGTGTTGTTAGTCTGGGTCTGGTCGATGAGCTCGATGATACCGCGCGTTACCTCGGGCACCTCGCCCTCAACCGTCGGCCAGCCGTGGTACTGGTACTGGGTGACCATGAGGTTTTCGTCGACCTTCGTGTTGGTTACGCAGAGCTCGCGGCGGGTGAAGTACGGGCAGCTCTCGCTCTGGATGTAGCGCACGCGGATATGGTCGTAGCTGATCTCGTCGTCCGGCCAGTAGCGCGGGCATTTGCGCGGTCCTTCGGCGAGCTGTCGAATTCATTGGAAACGTTTTTTTAATACATTGACCGAAAATTTTGTAAGCATTTTAAGAGATTTCTTTTTTATACTTACATCTGAAAGCATGACAATTGTGGATATACATTGCTCGGAGATCATTCTCCAGAAGTCAGCAATTGTCGAGTCAAGAGGATCTTGTGTTATGATGAAAGATTCTGAATTGTCGTATCCTTCCATAAACGAAGCGTTTATGTACGTCGAGTGTTCCTTTCCTGGTATGGGCGTCAGAATTACTCTGTTCCTGTCATAAGGTATCACTAGCTCGCTTCTGTTCTTATTTTTGTTTTCTTCTCCCCCTCCTACTGAGAAAGATTTACGTTCTTCTAATACTGCACTGATTTTCTGTAAAAAGGAAATATGTATATAAATAAGAGAATTTCAACAGAATGGAAAAATTAAAAGAGCTCTACTAACATCATACTCCTCTTCCATACGGCACTTCTCTTTTCCATTCTCCCTCTGACGAAGCTTCTCAACCTGCGCCTTCAGCTGCGTGGCCGCGATCTCAGTATCTCCGTATTGTCCCATCTCCATGAGCGCCCGGTAGATGAATATATACTGCTTGAGCGACTGCACGAGGAAGTTCCTCTGGTGTCTGAGGTCGCAGACAGTGTTGAATATAGAGACCTGTCCCTCATCCGCCAGCTGCTGCATCAGCGAGTCGAGCGCAACGAGCGTACCAGTCCTACCGACTCCCGCGCTACAGTGCACGAGTATCGGTCCCTTCTCCAGCGAATAAGCCTCGTTGACTCGTTTCACGAACCTCAGGATGGCGTGAGGATGTTCCGGTGCCATGAAATCTTTCCACACAAGGAAGTGGTACTGCACAATTTTCCGGGTGTCCCGCTCGCCGGTGCGCGTCATCTTGAGCTCGCGCACGACGTAGTCCGAGTACTGGTACTCGCCCACGTGCTCCACCGTTATGTCCGCGAAATTCTTCGTCTCGCCCTTGTCCGGCCAGTACTTGGCGCACTTGGTCTTGGAGTACTCCTCGAGGTTCGTCAGCATGAGCACGAGCTCGAGATGCTGCTCCCAGATCATGCGCCAATAATCACAGACTGTGTTCTCCATCGGGCCCTGCGCGCAGATGAACTTCTTGCGCTCCTTGTAACCCAGCACGAAGTTGGCGTTTATGTAATCCGAGCCGGTAATGCCGTCCATCTGCGCGAGGCGCACGCGAGTCTGGTCATAGCATTTGATGTCAGGATAGCGATTCTTGTAGATATTCTCGCGCATCTCCGAGGCTCGTGTCGTGCGATCGGAGAACCGATCGGGCAAAAGCTCAAATTCGTGTTGGAAGCCGTAGTCGGAGTCACGGTGGCGCTCCAGATAGGCTTGCAGTAATTCGTTCTTGGAAACGGGTGGCATATCTGGCGGAGTGGCGGCGACTAGCTGCTGCCTGCCTCTCAGGCTCTGACACAAGTGCCTACATATATACAAGAAGCGTGCAATGAATTATTCATGAGTCATACATCAATGGAATGGTTAAAAGCGGGCTGCATATGTGTGCTAGCTACCATCGAATGATATACGTATATCTACTCACCTAAAGCTGTTTCGCAACGTTATGATTTCTTCGCCGCGCTGCTGCACGCGTTTCGAGTATCGATGTAAGACGCAGAGCGTAATGAGGAGAATAATAATGACTATAATAAGGACCAAGGATATTTGCAGAATAACAGACAATGTTGTCATATCTTCGACTATCACCATTTTAGGATCAACACCTCCGTAAAGCGGGGGTAAGTAACTACTGTAGGCTGGTATGAAATGACCTTCGCTAGGTCCATAAACTAAAAATATTGAAATGATTGACAATTAATTACAACCTTAGTATGGGAAATAGATTTATAGACTTTAATAATATAATAAACGTCTTACCCATGACTTCAATAAATGCTGTATAGTTGGCTTTCTCATCTAAGAAACCGTCGAATGGAGCGTAAGGGCTATCAAATTCACCGGGAGCAATATCTTCCCTCCTTCTTCTCGAGAGTTTCTCTGTCTGATTAGCGACGGGTATTGATGTAGTAGTTAGAGTTTGGTTATCGAGTTGCGTTACAGTTACTGGTTTTGTTGGGGTTGTCGTTTCTATTATCTGCGTCGTGGTAGCAGTTAAATTCACAGTGGGTGGAGTCGGATTCTATAAAAAGAAACATAACATAAGATAAACAAACCTACAAATTTTACTGCTTTTCAATTCTTCTAATGAAAAGAGGATGATAATAAAGCACGAACCTCCGGAATGAAATGCAACAACGGCGGTACGGGCTTCTGCTTAAGTCCAACGCAACGCTCACAGGCCAGGCTCCCATTGTGGATCTCTCCATCACCGATAAATACTTCACGAGGTAGATGGTTGCTATCGAACATTTCCGCGAGATATGCTCCACCTAAGGGGGACGTGTAAACATACTGATAAGAAAATACAGCGATCTCTTCGGGTGGCGGCAAATCCGCTAACGTCTTCTGGGGTGCGAGTTTTAAGACGAAAATTCGGTAACAGCATATAGGGCCATTCCTCTCCGAGATTCGGGGCATGTATATTTTAAATAACTGCCTGTCCTGACTCTCAATCTTATGCCAAGATCTCGCGTTCAAGTTTTCTCGTTCTGGTATGGTCTCGGGCATTGTACAATTGGCGATGGCTTCCTCGCCGTAAAACCGTTGACGAGTTTGACAAGATACACGTATCTAAAAATGCAATCAATAAATATATTGGTCCAGCTGAGAAATGACGAAAGTATAAATGCTTTCTACTAACCGTGTAATTAGTATTTGGTGGTAACTGATTTTTCCTAAAAGAGTTATATTGAATATCCACATGGTCTATGAATGGCCTAAGACGTTCTGTCTTCATTCGTCCAGTTTCGTCCTTATACGTAGCTTTACCATTAATTTCGATTTTATATTGTGTAATGATTCCGTTTCGTTTTAAAGGAGTATCCCAATTTATCGACATAAGGCTTGTTCTGCTAATATTATCAAAACGGCATGACACTGTCAGATTTTGAGGTGCGCTTGGAACTAAAAATATAATTTTTGGATTTATCGAAGCAGAATAAGAATGAAATTTGTAACAGAAAAAAAATCAATTGTAATACCTCCATCCAAAGTTTGAGCCTCAACTTCTTTACTCCAATTACCGCATTGACGCGTATATTCATTACAAGCTGAAATCTTAAATTTATAAATAGTAGCAGGTTCCAGATATTCAAACAAGTAATACTGATTTTTCTGAACTTGAACAGCGGTTTCTCTTGTTTGACTTTCGTGACTTGCCGAGATAATATAATAATGAATGTGTTCTTCAAGCTCAGGAGGTGGATTGTTCCACGATATCGTTGCTGTACTTGGGGTCATTCCATTAATGTTTAAATTTGGTATAAATATAGGATCTGCAAACAGCCATTGATTTTAATGAATATTATTTCTATATTATTATCTATCTTAAAATTAAATAAATAATAAAAGTCAGCCTATGATTTACATACCTTCTTGGAGTGTTGTCACCCATCTCTGATCTATGTGAATATGAGATGTTCCAACTTTATTCTTAGCAGTAATGCCAATTTGATAAGCAACTCCCTTCTCCAATCTTTTCAAGACAAAGCTTGTATTTCGTCCGTTAATCAATTCATTATAATATTGCCATGAATCGGTTCCGTTCTTCATATACTGAATAATGTAAGATTCTACAGGCTCATTGCCATTGTTAACAGTCCAATTTAAAAAAATACTTCCAGCACCAACAGTCTTCAAAAAATCAATCATGATCAAAGGAACATCGACAACAAAAAGGTGTCTCTCAGCTGTAACAGCACTGTAGAAGTCACGAGTCTCGCAGGTATAAGTTCCATTGTCCTTACGTGTGACACTCTTGAAAGATAGTGTCAAAGAAACATGGGTCTCATTCACCTGCCTCCAGCTTGTCATATTTTTCAAGCGCTCAAATTCTGAATCGCTACTCTTAGACCAACTGAAGTTAGACAACGGATCGCCATAAAAATCACATGTCAGATTCACTGCTTTCAGCGCATTAATTCTAACATTCTCACTGGCAATTACTCTAGCTGGTTCTAAAAACATCCAAACCACATGAATCAATTAGTATCTCATCATTAAAACTATCTCTAGAAGAAAACCTTTCTACTAAACACACACTCACCTATCACCCTAATGTAAATAGTCTTCTTGACATGCCTGTCCTTAATCATAGCATTGCAAGTGTAGTTCCCACTGTCCTGCCTGCTGGCCTTCTTCAGGTCAAATCTCTCCACAAACTCTGGCTCCTTGACGGATGTGAGATTCTTGCCCTTGGCACTCCACCACATGTGCCCAGCGGGCTCAGTAGTTCTACACATGAGATGTGGCGTACTGCCAGCCTCAACTCCCTGAGGATCTTGCGAAACTGTTATGTCAATGGACTCGCTGTCATTAGGCCATGGGCTAGACACTGTCTCCTCCACTGCTTCTACAATACCCAAAGTTATATACCTCCACACAACGAATAAATAAACACATACATCAGGGATGTTCTATGATAATCTATATACATCTCCTATATATCTATGAAACACATAGACACACATATATATAACTCTAGCATTATTAAATAATTACTCACCGTTGCCATCGGCGCTGACGAGTAGCGCGAGGCAGGCGAGTAGGCCGAGGGCCAGGCCCGTCCACCTCGCCATCTCAGCGCGCTCCTGCGTTAGCTCTTGTCGTTCGTCGGAAAGCTGGCGAGTGCGCGGGGCGCACACGAATGCACTCCGGCGTCGGCGTCCCTCGCACGCGCGCGCGCTCTTTCAGCCTCGACCTGCCCTGCCCGCACCCACCATCTTCTCTCTCTCTTTTCCTTTAGCGATTCTCTCTTTCTCCACTCGCTGCCTGTGTATCTCCTCTCTTCTTGGCAAAAGTTCTGCTGGGATGCTCTCCGCAGCTACATACAACAGCGCACTTGTACAGTACGCGTGCAGTCCAGCCACTCGCGCGCGCGCCTCCCCTCACAGTCGCCGCATGTCGCACGCCCAGGTCGGCTGCAGCGGAGCAGCAGCAGTAGCAGGCACGATCGAATGACCAGAGCTGAGAGCGCTCTACCTAGCTACCTCTCCGTGTATACACACGCACGTCGCACACTCACTCGCAGAGTTGAGGCGCGTCGTCAAGCCGGCGGCGCGGGTGTCAAAACCGACGCAAGCGCGCGCCCCGATGAATATGCGCATATAATATATGCGAGCGAGCGCGCGCAGGGCTTCTTGGATTTTTTCAGAGGATATAGAGCCGTAGCGATAGGTATACGTCGCGGCGGTGACGGCGGCGGCGGCTACACTTGGGGGTGCGTCGCCGCTCTAACGATGCCGCAGCAGCAGCGCCTCTCTTCTCTCCCTGCCCCGCGCGCGCACAAAGAGAGAGGGAGAGAGCAAGCAGCCGGCGCGTCTCACACTTGTGATGTGTGTGACGTGCGTGTCTGTGTGTGTGTGGAGAGACGAAGTGCATAAGTGCATTGTCGCGCGTGGCAGCGCCTTTTCTTGACGCGCGATTAGTGCGTGGGCTGCATGCAGCCTTATGTACTCGACAATGCTAGTGCAATGTATACAGGTAGTTATTAATAGGATGTTTTCGTGGCAAGTTGAATATTGGGAATTATAGGGTACGGAACGGGTTGTGAATGTCTATATAATTTTTGCGGATTACGCTCGGAGCGTGGGAGAGTTTGCGTAAGCGATGATGATGCGCATAATGAGGAATGAATGTAAAAATACACGGATAGAGGGACGTGACATTCTTATACACGCGCTCTGCTGCCTTTTTTATTTCGTGCGAAGGAAGGTGGAGGTGATTATGGATTACCAATATAACGTTATATAGTATATCAATGGAAGTGTTTAATTTTAGTCTATAATACACTTTGTTTAATGAACGAACGTTGCGCGGCGAGTATTGATTGAAAACGTAGTTGCTGGATTTTGATACAGTAAAACGATTGTTGAGATCATCGTTATCTTTGGGTTGCATAACTTATTCTTTTACTACCGTTTGAACTAAGGAGATAAAAAATGTTACATTTAGTTAGGTAAGTATATCAGATTGAAAACATACGAAATCAACATCACCTTATATGATATTTCTGATGTATTGCAATTTTTACTCCAAATTCAAAGTTTCCTGTTACCATTCTTTTCAAATAAGCAATATCTTAATATTTATATCTTAATGTTAACATTAAAGATTCCTTCTCTCATATAGATATACAATATCTGAACCAATCTATTTGAAAATATCATCAAATGTAATCACAGAATAATGTTCATATATTTAGCATTAGTCATCGTAAAAAAAATGTGTTTTTCCCCTGGCACACGCCATCCTTCCGCGAAGCATCGAAAACTTGTCATAATCAATCGTGCTATATAGGTACGCAACGATTGCTCTGTGCCATAACACACCAATGTACATACGTCTACGCATTATACATATATATGACTCCCATTCGGCTTATCAAATCAAGCGCGCAACGTCGCGGTAATAAGCGACGAATGTCAATTCCATTATTCCCCCTGCCTACTTCACCTCTATATATATATACTTATACACGCGTACAACAGCAACGATCGCGCGACTAATAAAAGCGATCGATATTTTTAGTAGTCCCAACAGGAAGCAGCTACGAATTTGTATTCTGTTCTGTTGTATAGGTATAGGTTTACCTATAATATATGCGACCGTCGCTTTTCCATTTTGCTCGTGATTCATGTTTTTACTCTGTGTTCACCAGCAATGCGCCGCTGTTGGCGTATAGCGGAACACAAATAATAATCGAGACGATGATTGTCGCTGTTAATGATGTCGGGAAATAACGTTTCTGATTCAATATTTTCGATAAAAGGTAGAAGTTCGGCGATTTTTAAAATGTTTCGTGCGGAATTGCTAATTAACGTTGGATAAAATTAGCTTTATGTTTGGAGAATAATGAGTGTTTTTGCTGTATTGGAATGACTCAATAATATTTCTCTTCTCGTATTATCAAAAGTATCTTTAATTTTGTTTGAAAGAATATAGAATACCAGCAACTGTTAAACCCATAAAACTCACCGTTTTACTCTGTGCATATTTTGGTGCATTTTCGTTGCTCAACTTTAAACTTTCATAACTTAGGAAGGAATTAATATTTTTAAATTCTGAAAAAATCAAACGAAAGCTTATTTTTCCTAATTGTATTTTCTCTTTTCAGCACGATCTTTAATAAAGCTTCTATGATTGCATGGTTACCGTTTGAAGGAGAGGCTTTTTTCAAGATTTTTTAAAGCTTAAAATGTTTAGAACTTGAATTTTGTCTGTTGAGCGTTAGGGTTGCCTGTTTCTACATACAAAAATATATTCAAAAGTTTGAGCCCGTCCATGATTCGGATCCTTAACACTCTCCTGGTTAGAAAAATTTATTTGCATTAAAATGGCGAGACGCTATTTTCTATATACGAAAAAGGTACGGTGCGCTCAATAGAAACTCTAGAAGATTTCAATCTCACTCGATATAAAGCTGTTGCGCAACAGGATACTTCAAGTACAATGCCGGGGACATTGTGAAAAAAGAAAAAGAAAAAGAGGTTCACTTAAATTCTACGACTAACGAAATGGACATAGTATTGTAATTGAGTGGCCTGAACTATAATGTTGTAATTTTCTGATGTAAGTTAATTTTGTACATTTTGAAATCTCATGTGTTTCGGAATAAAGGTTTTATAAATTTGTTAATATTTTAATTGTTCGTACAATTTTACACAAAAGACCTGCTTAAAAAAATTATTACCAAATTGATGTTCCAATATATTGCAAATACAGAGAAAACAAATAACTATATTATCTAAATAATATTGTTCGCCAGACACACCGATACTTTTCTTCGTAATTCTAACACCGGCTACTTTTTACTTACCGCTAAATTGTTGATAAAAATGTTTAACTTCGTATCATAGATTGGAGATTAGCCGTGTAAACATTCATTCGTTTTATCGCGCTCTAAACTTGTGTATGTTTATGATTCTACTCTGGCAAGGTGCTTATAAAATAATGTACCCGTGAAACCGCTAGTTGTGATAGTGATAGTAGTAAGTATCAAGTATAGTGATAAATTAAATACATGAAACATCATTCGAGAATGTACTCCAAGAAAGTGGTGAATGTAAAGGAAATCTGCTATATGAAGTAATAAAAACCCATTGACGATTTATATTAAATTTAATACGTCATTAAATCGACCTAACTCAATTAGTGTTTCCCTTCCTTAGTTTTCTTGTACGTTGCAATGAAAAGTAACGCAAATTTAACAGTGTACATCTACATTGTGTGTAGGTGAAAAAAATTCAAAATGAAAGAATTTTCAGGATACTCAAATAAATTTTTTTATGATTGATCAGCTATATATTTTCTATTTCTTGGTAATTAATTTATATTTGAGATTTTTTTTAGCTTTATCATCAATTTTAAAATACAATTGAATAGTAAATTTTGAAAATCTGTTTACAAAAAGAAATGTCTTTCGAAAAACTGATCAATAATCGAAAACCGCTGCCAATACACCGCAGCTTCCTCAAACTAATGTACAATGATTCCTTGTTTCAATTTGATATGACAATAATTAATTAATAATAATATAATTATTACATTAATATTACTTCCATTAATGCGCAAAACGACAAATTTGAGTGCGCAAGTTCAAGTGTACGATTGGAAATAAAAATGGGGGTAATTTTCTTCAAAAATTGCATATAGTAGGTTTTCGAGGATCCTCGTTCAGAATCTGGCATTGACTTTGTATAAAAATTTCAATTATTATTATTTTTTTGTTTAAAAAAGAAAGATTATTTTATTTTCTTCTTTTCTTTTTCAAAGTCGATTATTTTGTTGTTGCTGGTTTTATATAATCATATAATCACCAGAAATCGTGGTCCGATTGACTAAATTTTCTGAAACCATTCTTATGAAATAAAAGCTTTCTAGATATATCTGCCGACCTTTTTCCGCCGCCTTGTGGCAACCAATTAACGAGAGCGAACGCTCACCCCTAACCCTCGCTGCGGTATTCCGCTCGACTCCGGAATTTCGGAGTCCACTCGGTCACTCACTCTCCGCGCTCCGCGGGAGGTACGACGGATCTCCTGGTCTTAAAGCCTTACCAGGTTTTGGTAGTAGACCTAGCCTGACCCTCGCGACAGCTACTCCGCCGCTATTTGGCATAAAGGGTCACCCCCCCCCCTCACTCGCTCAGGACGGACTAAATCCGACTAAACACCTTTCGGAGTCAACGGGAAACTCTTGCCTCGAGAACTTCGCACGGATCGTATGACCTTTATAACTCTCTCCTGAGAAATTTATTTTCATTCTATTAATTATTTATTTAATTACCACGAGACGCTCTTACTTTTCACTATTTGTTCAACCGCGTTTAAAATTTTTTATTTTAATTTTAATTTATTGTTACGTTTTTTTGTTTACCTCCCTTATTTTCCTAATTATCCATTTAACAAGATCGACTGTTTAAGGTTGTATTTACGCCGCATTAAAAAGCCGTCTTCATAGGTCTAGATCGCTAGGAATTGATTATACGCGGAAATCTTGAAAGGAACAAAGGTTTTGTTTCATTATTATCTAAAACTTTTGTATCTAATATTTCTGTGTGAAGTAAAATACTGTTGAATAACAAGAGAAATCGACTTTTCATCGTATTTAAGTACACGTTAAAAATCGTTTTTATAAGTTTCGTTTGCCAGGAACTGATTGTACAGTTTTCTAAATGTAAAATAGTGAAAAATTACTACCTCAATAGTTTAAAGTTGTGCACTTCCAAAATAGTGAAGATTCACTTGAATCTACTGTCTTACTGTCGATCTTACTGTCCCGTCTACTATTTCGGAGCGCATATTCAGTATTTCGGAAGTGCATGCCTTTTAATTATTCACGTATTGATTTTTCACTATTTTACATTTAGAGAGTATGGAAAGATGGGTTTTCAAAAATAAAAAAGTGTGTTATTAAAGATGAAATGCTGCTCTTTCATTAAGTTAAAAAAATGTGCTATTACGTGAATCATGAGTGCAATTATAGAAATTATTTATTTTCTACTCTATGTTTACATAATCCTTTTACTTGAAAAATCATATAAGTTCATAAATAATTTTTTACATATATGAGTTGACTAATCAAAATGTTAAATAATACTTATTGTATCGTGATCTAATGCCTTAACTCACGTGTCTTCAGAGAACTACCTTAAATGGAAAAAAGCTTTTATCTATTCTTTAAAGTTTAATTAATGAAAAACCACTAAACATTAGTGGAAATTGCTCCACCGTAGAATATTGGACTATCCGGTACTTATAATTAGAGGAGTATGTCCCAAAATTCGTTTGAATCATCCCAAATTTCGTTGAGATAATCGAGGAACTCGATTGCATACATAATACTTACAGACCCCTCGTTAAAAAAAGGATTGAATCGTATTGAAATGGATGTAAAATGTTCAAAAAACAGATTGGAAATATTTTATGAGATATCCTTTTCAATCAGTTTCAATCCAAGTACGTTGAAAAAATATATGTTATGGATTGAAACGGATTTATACAAATGGATTAGAATGGACTCGAACGGAATCAAAAAACGGATTGAAACAGATTGATTTTTTCAATCTGTTTGAATCCTTTTTTATTTAAGTAGAACATACAATAGATCTCGAAAAACACTTAAAATAGACTCATTTTGTGTGGAAAATGATTTTTATATAATAAATTATTAGTATTTGAGGTGTAAAAATGTTCGCTCTAGTGACAATATAAAGCTCTGTCGAGTAGCGGTCGTACCTAAAAACCGCTATCAATGCATTGTCACGTAGCTTCCTCAAACTAATGTACTGATTTCTTGTTTTTATTTTTTATGCCACAAATTAATTGAATCACATCAAAGTTTGCCTGCGAATATTCACAATAAAACTAATATATAAAATTCAAATAAAAAAAAAAAATATATATTAATGTCAACTCTTTTGATGACCGTCACAATTTTTCTTATAAGGAATCGCCGCACACAACCCGTGCACCTAACCGAAATCTACCCCTAAAATCTACGTAAAATTTTATTAAGTTATAGATAGATAAATTGTAAATATAATTATGCCATATTAATTGATTATAATATCTTAACTCAAAAACTCTTGAAATTACTTAATTACCTGTATTTCAAATCATTAGTTGGAAATTATGATTGGACAATAATGTTATGACACACGCGCGCGTGCGGGACAGGCACACACACATTTAAAAAAAAAATCAGAATGTATTTCCAGTACAAATTACTTAAAACATGTTTCTAACATGATCAGAAATCTTTCTTTGTGAGGATCGGAAGTAATAATAACCAAAAATTCTGATATCTAACGGTTTTCAGGTTTATACCATCGATCACCTGGCATTCCAATGCTCCTACACTACGTACATTACACTCAATATTCTCAAATTCAATAAGATCAATTTTCTCTTTTTTTTCCAAATCAGCCAAGAAAAAGGCATTCTACCTCTCCCACGCTTATACACCCGCCGCTCAATCAACGCTAACAGCCCCATTACCTCAGTAATCACAACGTATCGTCGTCGACAGCCTCCCCTACTCGTTCACCCCATCAGCCATCCTGACTCCCTCCCGTACTTCGCTCGATAGCATCATATAGCGCAAATTACACAGCCACTACAAGCAAAGCGCGCGGCATAGGTAAATGGCCCCAGCGACGGTAGCGGCACGCGCCGCGAGATGCCGCCATTCGTACGTGATGCGTTGCTACTTGCTGGTGTATATATCGGCACATTATAGTGGCGCGAGCGCGCTTTATCCTATACAGACTTTTAAAAAGCCGCTCGCCCGTTATCTTTTACTCAGAAGGACAGAGAGAGAGGGGAGGGGGGAGAGATAGATAAGGAGAGGCAGAAGGAGAAAGAGCGAGAAAAGAGGAGGATGGCGAGGAATGGTGGATGTGAGACAGTATAAGCAGCAGCGGCAGCGGTAGCCGCCGCAGACCGAGAGTGAGGTTATGTAACTCCGTCTGACGGAGAGAGAGAGAGCGGCCGACGGCTGACAGAGCGAGAAAGGGAGAAAGAGAGAGGATGAATGAGGGGTCGTCGGCATGACGTCACCGAGTAAGTATACGTCGACGATCATACCCGGCGTTACGATGTTACGAAGTAAAGCAACCCAAAGGACGCTAACTTGCGTATAGCTTTTCCGGAAACCCGATCTTTCATTCAACCACGCGTATATGTACTTGTAGGTACCTACATCCTCTTCCCGCTTGCAGTATTGGTACTGCGGCCAAAACGTATCCTCACACACACACACACATCATATACTTATAATACACAGTTACAGTGTCGTGCAGAGGCAGAGCGGAGCGTCCAACTACCTGTTGTGACGTCCGCTCTCTCTGTCTCTCTCTTGCTCTCTCCCCACCTAACACCCCCTCGCACACATCGTGCTACCGGAAGCCCGTCCTTCCACTGGCCGAATTCAAAATCGAAAGTATCCCATGCCTTCCGAACCGTACAGCTATACCTACCTACCACACCGCACGCACATCTTTTCTCTCTTCCGATCCTACGTACAACAGCAGAAAGCACTGTATTATACCTCTTACACACTATATACTTACATGCACACACGCACACATCGGCCGAAAAAAGAGATCGGAAAGGTGAGCGCACGCCGCTGTAGTATACCTAGTAGCAAGCGGGGAAGGGGGTCTACCGAAGGGTGGGCGGCACTAGAGAGGGGGCAACAGCAGCAGTTGAGCATAAACGAGAGAGAGAGAGAGAACGAGTTCCCCCGCTCCTTCACCCCGGCGGACTGTGTGTAGTGTAGGTATAGGACGGGCCCCGTGCGGCGGACACACGACGACGGCGACGACGACGAACGACTATACGGTGAAGTAGGAGGAGGAGAGAGAGAAAGAGAGACGCACGCGCTGCCAAGCGAGAGAGAGTTTAGTCTGGCGCGCGCTATCGCGTTCGTTGCGCGCAGCAGCACAACAGTACAGTGCCGCCGCGTGGGTTATACATCATAGACATACGTACGGAGCGTGCGCGTCGCTCGTTCTTGTAATATAGACACACTATCTTTCTCTCAATCTCTCTTTTTCTCACCTGTGACTCGTTTTAAGTGTACTTATGCGCGCGTGGTGTGAACGGAGCAGTGGCTAATGGTGAAACATTGACTTGCAGGTTGTTTATGCGCCGAGAGGAGGAAGACTGAAGAGAGAGGGACGGACGGACTCAACAAGTTGCGCACGCGGCGTGCGAGTGAGTGAGTGAGAGAGGAGATGCGAGTGACGCCGAGATGAGAGTCGTAGGATGCGAGAGCAGCGCCGGCAGCAGCCCGGAGCGTCCTCGTCGGCGGGAGCAGTGACAGCGAGCCCCCGATTCTAACGATCCCGTAACGAGTCGGTTTCGCGAGCGAAGCGCGCTCCGCGAACGCGCACCGCCACTGAGCTGGCTTACTCTGCCGTGGATTACGGCGGCTGCATGGAGGCAGGG